>JADLZN010002083.1:0-109678 GCA_018155175.1 Sinocyclocheilus anophthalmus | reverse complement strand
GATTGTTACAGAGACCCCCCCCCCCCCCCCCTCTCCCCCCAAGGAGTCGGCTTCCAGACGGCTCAAAACCCCCTTTAGTATTCCGGCGTTGCGGTGGAGTGGAGGTGAGGCAACAGGGGAGGGATGAGGGCCCCCTGGGAGGGAGAGCCCGGGCACGCGGCATGACCGTCGAGCAGAGAGCTGGCAGTACAGGTGGAGCTGAAGACCAACACAGCAGAGCAGACGGGACCAAAGATACCCACGGCGGAGCAGAGGACCACCAGAACAGAACAGTAGACCACCACGGTGGGGCAGAAGACCACCAGAGCCAGACAGTAGACACCACGGCGGAGCAGAGGACCACCAGAGGCAGACAGTAGACCACCACGGCGGAGCCGAGACCCCCACGCGGGCGGAGGGCCACCATGTCGGAGCAGATGCCACCAAGCCAGACAGACCACCACGCGGATCGCAGTAACAGATAACCCCCTTGTTGAACCACACGATCGAGACCATGGCGGAGACTGTAACACGAGAGATCATCCACAACACAGACAGAACATTGGGTTAATCGCAAACTGAGCATTTCAGGGCATTCTCCCTGGCTGGGTCGTGACAAGACAAAATTCACAAAAACCTCCTTGTCATACACAAGCACACAAATAATTCACAACTCCATCCATACCGGACCGACAGGATTAGGATTCCCCGACGCCGCCATAGCCGTGCCAGGACTAGCATGGCGCTCGCAACGGCCTCTATGCGAGACATGACGAGCAGGTAGCTCGCATACGGCCTCTATAGCTTGAAGGAATAGCAGAGAGCTCGCAAACCGTGCTCGTATAAGCTGTGACAGGACGAGCAGACGAGCAAGAAGCTCGCTAACGGCCTCTATAGCTGCGACAGGACGAGCAAGGAGTTTGCAAACGGCCTCTATAGCTGTGACAGCACGAGCAGTTAGTTCTCGCAAACGGCCTCTATGGCTGTGACAGGACGAGCAGGGAGTTCGCGAACGGCCTCTATAGCAGTGACAGGACGAACAGGGAGCTCGCAAACGGCCTCCATAGCAGTGACAGGACAAGCAGGGAGTTCGCAAACTGCCTCTATAGCTGTGACAGGACGAACAGGGAGGTCACGAACTGACCTCTATAACTAGCTGGAACAGAACAGGCAGAGATTTCATTGATGGCCTCCTTGGCCGGAACAGAATAGGCAGGGAGTTCATAGACGGCCTCCTCTGCCGGAACAGGACAGGCAGGAAGTTCATAGATGACCTCCTTGGCCGGAAAAGGACGAGCAGATAGTTCGTAGACGGCCTCCTTGGCCGGAACAGAACAGGCAAGGAAGTGCATAGACGGCCTCCTTGGCCGGAACATGACAGGCAGAGAGTTCATAGACGACCTTCTTGGCCGGAGCAGGACAGGCAGAAAGTTCATAGACGGCCTCCTTGGCCGTAACAGGACAGGCAGAGAGTTCATCGGTGGCCTCCTTGGCTGGAACAGGACAGGTTGAAAGTGCGTTGCTGGGCGCCACCACTACGTAAGGAACTGAGGCAAGTGTCGCCATCTTGGGAGGTTCTGTAGCCTGTGCCGCCACCTCTGAAGAGACTTCAGTGAACACCGTGGCCTCTGGGAGCACGGCAAAGGACACCGCTACCTCGGGAGGTTCTGAAGCATAAGCCGCCACCTCTGGAGATGTCGTAGCCGGTGCCGCTGCCTCTAGCAAATCGGCGGTTGAGTACGCGGCCCAGATACACCATAAAGCAACCCCCATATGGGAAGTGCTGCAGACAGGGGAATTAGTTTATGAACAGAAGGGTTAGAGTGAGTGGTTTTGGGGATACCAGTTGTGCGTGCAGACACCAGCGGTGCATCCTTCACACTGGACACCAGACTGGGATACTGACGGACCGACCCCGACAATCTGGGTTCAACAGACAGGATGTAACATGACTCAGGATGATCAGCTGTGACATGACATGACTCTGGATGATCAGCTGTGACATGACGTGACTCTGGATGATCAGCTGTGATGTGACGTGATTCTGGATGATCAGCTGTGATGCGATGTGAATCTGGATGAATAGCTGAGACGTGGCGAGGCTCTGGATGAACAGCTGTGATGCGACGTGAATCTGGATGACTAGCTGAGACGTGACGTGACTCTTGGATGAATAGCTGAGACATGGCGAGACTCTAGAAGGTCAGCTGTGACGTGACGTGACTCTGGACGAACAGCTGAGACGTGACGAGGCTCTGGATGAACAGCTGAGACATAATGAGGCTCTGGCAGATCAGCTGAGACTTGACTTGACTCATGAAGATCTGTTGTGACTTGACTTGATTCGTGAAGATCTGTTGTGACTTGACTTGATTCATGAAGATCAGTTGTGACTTTACTTGACTCATGAAGATCATCTGTGACTTGACTCATGAAGATCAACCGTGACTTGACTAGACTCATGACTATCATCTGTGACTTGACTTGACTCCCTGGAAGATATCAGTGCCTTACTTGACCATGAGAATGAACTGTAACTTGACTTGACTCATTATGATAAACTATGACTAAACTCGACTCAGGAAGACCAACGGTGACTAGACTTGACTGAGGAAAATCAACTGTGACCTGACTTGCCTCATGAAGATCAGCTGTGACTTGAATTGACTCATGTACCTTTGTGCTTTGACTAACTCCGGTAAGATCAACTGTGACTAGACTCGACTCAGGAAGGTCAGCGGTGACTAGACTTGACTCATGACGATCAACTGTGACTAGACTCGACTCATGACGATCAACTGTGACTTGACTTGACTCATGAAGATCAGCTGTGACTAGACTTGACCCATGACGATCAACTGTGACTAGACTCGACTCATGATAATGAATTGTAACTTGCCTTGACTTGTGTGATCAGTTGTGATTTGACTCATGAAGATCAGTTGTGACTTGATTTGACTCATGACGATCAACTGTGACTTTACTAGACTCATAACTATCAGCAGTGACTTGACTAGACTCATGATAATAACATGTGACTTGATTTGACTCGTGATGATAAACTGTGACTAGACTTGACTCAGGAAAATCAGCTGTGACTTGACTTGACTCATGAATAACTGTGACTTGACCTGACTCATGAATATCAGTTGTGACTTGACTAGATTCATGAATATCAGTTGTGACTTGACTTGACTCATTACGATCAGCTGTGACTTGACTTGACTCATGACTATCAGCTGTGACTTGATTTGACTCGTGAAGATCAACTGTGACTTGACTTGACGATCAGCTGTGACTTGATGGGGTGCTGTTGTGTCTGTCATTTTGTGATCAGATTCATCTGTCGCTGCCATTTTGTGAACGCAATCTAGTGCGGGGGCCATTAGAGAAGTGAGTTGTGGGGTTGCGTTCCTCCCCGATACCCAATGTGAATGATGAACCAACAGTCAACAAAGCATAGTCCATAAACTGAATGAGTGACGAACGCGGACCCTCTCGAATGAGCTTTGACTTAACAGGCTGATTAATGCCCTCGCAGAAAAAGTCTATCAACACATAATCCGGGAAATCAGAGTAATAAGCAATGTCCAGATACTCTTGAATGTAGTCCTCGAGCGAGCGTGTGCCCTGCTTGAGGGCTTACAACAGCCTTGCAGTGTCCATACCTTGCCAATGTTCACTTGAAAAGCCGCTGGATCCTTGTGAGGCCGAGTATTCTGCTACGGGGCTGACAAGACGTGAGACGTGCGGATCTATATGCAAGCTTTTTATTTGGAGAAGAGAGACGTGGTCATAAAACTGGCAGGGTCAAACAATGGCAAACAGGTATGTTGTGGGCAAAACACAAGAATAGTCCTAGTGCTAGCGTAGGTCGATGAACGGCAAACAGAATCAGAAGGGTGAAGATCAGAACCGGAAACGGCTAAGGCTAAGGCTAAGGCAGGGAAACGAGGGCTCGGTAGAGTAGCTATCAAAAGATAGGCGCTAAACAATACTCGGCAGAGGGAAGGGATCAGAGTGAGTGTTAAATAGTGAGGGAGTGATATGAAACAGCTGTGTGCAATCCGTGCTGAGTGCAATCAGTGCAATGCATGATGGGAAATGTATTCCGGGGTGATGTGCAACAGTGTGTATTGCGAGAGTCAATGAAAATGGAAAGGTTGACCTTTGATGGCTAGCAGATGGAAGTTCATGGATCGGATTCGTGACAGCATCACAGTATGGCAAGGGGCGTAACATTTCCGTCACACGCTTGAGGTATTCGGCCAATCACAACACACTGCTTAGCTGGCCAATCAGAGCCCACCTCTCTTTTCAGACCGATGAGCTTTGTAAAAATCGATGCGTTTCAGAAAGGCGGGGCATAGAGGAGAAACAATAATGTACAGTATGTGGAAAATATATATTTTTTTACTTTGAACCCCATAAACACATTTCATTACACCAAATACACAAAATAATGTTCTTTTTAGCAACATCATATGACCCCTTTAATAAATAATAATTAATACACAGAACAATAACTACACTACATCGTAAATATGCAAGAATTATTGATTGTTGTTGTGTTGTTGTTTTCTTGATAGTGTAAGTAATGTTTATTTATTTAACTTGAAAAATGTGTCAACCTTAAGTGGAACTGGAATATGAATTTACATTTAAAAAAGAAAAAATTGACAGTGAGGTCTTTGCCCCCTCATTTCACAACACTACTGCACACCACTGGTTTGCACAGACCTTACAAACAGCACAACAGTAATGATGGAGAGTTTGAGGCAGAGCTGCATCTTGGACAGCATTTGATGTAGAACTGCGTCTTATCTTTCCAGATCCCAAGAGTTATAATAGCGGAAACAGACGAAGGGACAAAAGCAGCATAATCTCTCTCATTTCCTGTCAAGTTATTGGTATCAAAATGTGAATGCATGCTTGCAGACATGTTTTTTCAATGGACATTCATATATACATAATAATGTGCATGTGAGCATGCATGACGTCAGTCTTCTGCATCCCCATGTAAAGATTATTATACAATATTAAAATATACTTTGCATTACAATTTCATGCAGAAAACTCCACACTCTGGCATATAAACCCTTAAAAGGAAGGAAATACTCAATCTCTCAATCTATTTCAACCTATATCCTACTAAGGCAAATGCTCTCTGCCTCTTTCTCTCTCTCTGTCCTTCCTCTTCATACTGTAAACAGCAGGGCAGACAACATAATCTCTCTCTGTAAAAGAAGGCCTGGGGCCACTGAGTCTGCTGTTCTCTGTACATGAGAGCTTTTACAAATGTAGGAGGGTGAGCCATCCATCGGTTACGGCAGGTGCTTAATTGTGCCGAGATCTATAATAAAGCCCATAAAAAAGTTTAGAGGACACGAGTAGGCATATACAGGCAGATCACGCAGAGTTCAAGGCAGTGATAAATAGTGTTGTTATTCTCTCTAGTGGATGTGAATGGAACTGCACAAGCTGAGCCGGTCAGTGCAAATATAATATATAGAATATAGGGTTATATAAGACTCAATATATATATGTATTATATAGATAGATACAGATATAATTATAGATATATAATACATATACATATACCTATACATGACATATATATATATACTATACTATACCTATATATATATATATATATTATAATATATATATATATATATAATATATATATATAATATAATGATATATATATATATATATATAGATATACATATTATATATACATATATATATATATATATATATCATTAGTTATAAATATATTATAATATACATCTATATATATAATATATATATATATATATATATATATATATTATATATATATTATACTCACCACACCCACTACTGTGCAAAGTCTTAGAACCATTTGTATTTTTAAAAACCACCACATTGGTCTTTAGGTCAGTTAATTCTATTTTTGCTGTAGTGTGTCAGTATAATATCAGTTTACATTTCTAAACATTAATTTTTCCATTAATTGTAATAATCCAGTCAGATTTTTGTATGCACAAGGAGTCTGACAACAGCCAGTGCTCCACACAGAGATCTGAGCTCACCATCATCCAGTCCCTTCTGAATTACCTGAGCAACAGAAAACAAACACTCAGACAGACTAAATCCAAGAACTGTGTCAACGCTCCAAGACACTTCAAGAATCCTACCTGCAAAGCTACCTGAAAAACTAAGTGCAAGTGCACCTAGGACAAAAGCTGTTTTAAACGCAAAGGTTGGTCACACCAAATGTTGATTTGATTTAGTTAATAGAGTTAATTGACAAATAAAATCTATTTATGACATTAATTTTGAAAGCATCTTCACTTTACAGCATTTTTATACAAGTGCCTAAAACTTTTCACAGTACTGTAGCTTTGCAGGTAGGATTATGCAACACCTCAACCTATAACCATTTCTGACTCAAAATCAACAAATCTGAGTTAGCCTCAAAAATCAATGACTCTTGGATGAACATCACATAATCTTAGTAAAACACCCAAGTCTGCGTATTTGTGTCACATTCTGCTTTCAGCACATCTCAGTAAATCAGAACTGCAACACGGCATGAGTCCATATACCGCAGAGAAGAAAGTGAAGGAATACACACAAACACACTCACACACGCACACACAAATGTATACACATATCTCAAATTTGCGAGCAAATATACTAACCTTTTCACAAGGATCAAAAGACGCAGCTAAACAAACAGCCCAACAGTATGTCAAACACATATAGAAACTGAGGCCTGCACACACATACACACACCGAATTACAGGGAGGAGGAGTTAGGCCTCCTCCACATACACACACACACTGAGGTGGTGTGACTCTTTGACTGAGCTGTGCATAGGCTCCCAGCTGGCCCGTCTTTCAGTTAAGCACTGGGCTGATCTGTTCTCCAGTATATAAAGATGCCACTATCTCCACTCTCAACTGCCTATAAACTCAATTAAGTCTGTCAGACACTCTCCCTCCTCCTATATCCGTCTCCCAACCTCCCAATCTCCCTTTCTTTCCCCCACCAGACCCAGATGAGCAAACACACTCATAATCTGATTAATATCTCTGTGCCCTTCAGAATTTTTTTTTTATTTATTTCTTCAGCTTTATTATCTGTAATATTTGGTCTCATTCTTACCCATAAATATAGATTTTTAGTGATTATGACTTGCTCAGGAGCAGACAAAAGTAGGACATTTTAGTCTTTTTTTTCTTTTCTTTTGAGAATTCAAATATTGGTCCATTTAAACCACATTTTGAGTGCAATTACTTGAGCAGGACTGGGTCAAACTTTTTCTAGATCAGTGGTTCTCAACCAGGGGGCCAGGACCCACTAGGTATTACATACTTCCAAAAGGGCCTCAAAATGACTTTGAAATTAGACAAAATAAATATTTTGAAATAAGACAAAGGAAGCTTTAAAACAAACTAAAACCCCCAAACTTCTGGAATTCTACAATTGAATTATCTGAATTTCAATTAAAATTATTTATTTTACTTATTTTCATCTATGGACACTCCTAATTTATCTAAATTTAAAAAAGGGGGTCTTTGAATATTGTTGTGGACGTTAGTGGGTCTTGGAGTCAAAAAGGTGTAGAACTGTTATTTGGATCGATTTTTAGGAACATTTTTGTATTAAAATAAGAAAAATGCAAAATATATGACTTTCATTAGTGATCTCAGACTTCTGGAACCCACAATATTATAATTAAAGGGATAGATCACCTAAAAATTTAAATTCTGTCATTACTCACGAAATTCCAAAACTGTATAGCTTTCTTTATCTTGTGGAACATAAAAGAACATAAGAGATTTTTTTTTCAGATACAGTGGAAGTCAATGGGCTCCAGTGTTGTTTGGCTCTCAAAGTTCTTCAAAATAACAGATTTTGTGTTCCGCAGAAGAAAATAAAGAAAGTCATATGGTTTTGAAGATAAGTAAATGATGACAGAATATTCAGTTTTAGATTAACTATCCCTTTAATATTAATTTACACAATATTTACTCATTTATATGTTAAAAATATTTTTTTGTGGGAAAACACTACAAATATGCATTATACATTTATCAGTCAATGACTATACCATACCATGAAAGAAAAGAACAGAGAAAAGATGGCGCTGTGTGAACACAGTCAAACTGAGTGCAGATCAAGATTGAGGTTATGACTGTGGAGCACACTTTGTGAGACGGATTCTGGGGAATTTAAAATGATAGGTCACATTCCACTGGTGGTTCTCCAGTATTTATCTAAACCAGTCAGTCCACTGTTTGTTGTAGTGTGACACACTCATTGTAACAGTTAAAGTTATTGAGCAACAACACATGTAATACCTACAATTCCTCATAGGCCCATACACGTACACAATCCATACTGATATGTTACGATACTAAACACTTATCTGACCTACAGCTAATGGAGCGCATGCTGAGTGATGCTCTAAAGACCTTATTGTGAGTGTCTCCCTCAAACCGGCAAGAGGGCATACTGACAAAGGCATTCCCTTCCCATACACCCACTCATATAACCCTCTGTCACCACCATTAAATCTGACACTGATCGGTGTGTGTATGTGTGTGAGAGAGTATGATCAGAATATCCACAATAAGGATATAATTGAGAGAGTGACACTGCACACATGCTGCAAGAGCAACACAAATAACACAACACTCCAGAGCCTGTGTAACTTTAAACAAAGGTACTGGCATACACAATCTGCTCTAATAACGCCGCACACTCGCTCTCAGCGGTCGCAGCCTTACATGTTGTCACGCCCTTGCTGCAGTCCTGTCCTGTCTCACGACCGTCCCTCGAGCGGCCGAGAAAAAAATGCTACATTCTGACCGGCTGAATGGCTGGGGCACACACCCACCACGTGGCGGACCGTGGCCTGCACTCGGCCGGCGCTATGCGACGTGGTCAGGTGGAGGTAGCCCCGAGGTGGGGTAGGAGTTGTCATAACTTTCTGCTCTATGCACATCATACCAGTCAATGTTTGAGGTCAGTAATTAATATATATATATATAAGTGATTTTTTTTTTTTTTTTTTTCAGCAGATGCTAAAATTGATCCAAAGTGATATTGAAGACATTTTTAAAATGTCTGGAAAAAACATGTTACAGTTTCTGCAAATAATTTATTAGCCCAGCTGTTTTAAACATTGATAAAAAATAAGAAATGTTTCTTGAGCACCAATCAGAATATTATAATGATTTCTGAAGGATCGTTTGACATTGAAGACTGGAGTAATGGCTTCTGAACATTCAGCTTTGCTCAAATACATAAACACTTTCATATAATTAAAATAAAAACGTTATTTTAAATTGTAATTATATTTTTTAAATTGTACTGTTTTTACTGTATTTTTGATTAAGTACATGCATCCTTGATGAGTATAAGAGACAAAACCAAAAAATTATACCAATCTCAAACTCTTAAATGTGTGTATGTATATGGTGTGTGCATATAGTCATGATGTAATTTTCTGCAGCTCCAGACTGAAGAAATAATCACCTGAAAAGAAGAGTGAATAAACATTTCACAGTTCTTTATCAGTATGTACTGACTCACTGAGTGATGCCATTGTTTCCCTGAAGCAGTGAAAAGATATTTTTAGTGGTATAAGAAGCTGAGTTGGGTTAACCTGCAAAAGAGAACAGGGCCGTGGCCTCACTGCACCATTGGGAGGTGTGTGCGGTCAGGGAAAAGCTCCTAATGTGGGCCTGCAGCATCCAAGATGAGTCTGCGTGTGCCAGGACAAGCAGCCAACACGAACATTCAAACTCAAAGGACGAGCGGAATGAAAGGCATGTAGTGAGGTAAAAAACATTCATTCCCTCACAAAGACAAAAACATTTTAAAGAATGAACGGTGTTAAGACAAACGGTCCAAATCCCCTTGTGCATGAAGTAAACTTTTCCATAGTCTCCCAGCACTGGTCTGGGTGGTCAACTCTCTCCTCTTACCCCGAAAATCTCCCAAAATAAACAAAAATGATCTTTGAATAGTACTTAATGAAAAGGGTTTAATGGGAAAAAATCATTCGGTGCCCCTTACGCCAAGCCTCTTAGAGAATGTAAACAAAACAAACAGTGAAGAAGCCTGACTGACTTGTTATAAAGAAGAAATACCTGCAACTCACTGCAGACCATATTGATAGTGAGGACTTCACTTGATCTAAAGGGGTTATATTTGCCACTGTGTAAATTTCAAGAACAATTCGATATCTGGAACAGGCTTATATTTGAGAAAATGGAACAATGGAGTGCAGGCACGGAGGGAAGAAAGAGGGTGTGAGAGAAATATGGAGAGAGCGCTATTGCTCTAGAAGGGCCGCCTAGCTGAGATAACTATCAGTGCTGTGAGAATGGAGAAATGGGTTGATTTGTGCTGGAAAAGAGAGAGCTGTATTGGAAAAGGTTGTTTCTTTGTTGTCCACATGACTGGATTAATATGAACATGGAAAGTGGAAAACATCTGCTGAGCATTACAAGCCGTCGGGGGACGCCCATGCACCTCTTGCGCCTTGGAGCCTCACAAACACACGTGCAAAAACACACACGTATGCATGCTCACATTTACACAATCCACACGGTGCTCATTTCCTGCTTGGAAAGTGGGGCCAGGCCGTCAGCACCATTTCTTATACATTCACTCCCATCGCCCCATATTTGAGAAACTCAAGTGGAAGTTAAAGAGGCGTTTCCACATCAGCACTATAATACAGTAAAACATAAGCATGCCATCTGTACACTTCTTCAACCAGATACGTGATCAGTCCCAACTCACTGAGGAATGTAAAAAAAACGGAGCGGATTACAAACAAACAAAATGGAGAGGATTACATCATTGCGAACGGAGGGAAACGGAGGAGTGGCAGAGCTTAAAGTGCTTTCATTAAAGTGCAAGATGATGTTATTACAAGCTTGAATGTTGAGCATCAGTTCACAGCTTGGCTTATGACAGTCGCCAATGTAATTAGACAGCATGGAGACATTGTGCATGTAATGTGATTACAACTACTTTTTCACACCAGGTGATTTCACATCAGGCTACCATCCTACCGACTTTCTGAAAGTCATTCTGTCTGTTTCCATGGAGATGATTGGCTGAGAGCGAGCGAGTGACCAAACTTTCAACAAAGCAGATGATTCAGACTCTCTGTAGATGTGTTTTCAGTTCTGCCTTCCTGTTAGGATGCTTTCTTATCTAAATATTAATCACGATAACACAATACACAAATCTGCTGTAAGACCCACAATGGGCACATACTATTGAGACTTGTCAGCAGGCCTGGGGATTTAGCTATCCCAGCATGCCCGTAAATGTCGTAGCATGGCACTAAGGTGGCAGAACACTCTCAGCGGTTTCCTCTAAAAATAAACAACAGCGACTACAACAAACGCTGGGGTTAGCGCTGAGTTGCATCTGCCAAATATGAGCTAATGGCATTAGTCAGGAAGGCAAAAAAAAAGACAAATGCAACTTATATGTTACCTCAGCACAACATGAGGAATTCAAGAAGTTGAACAACCGCAATTCCTAGACCACATATTTAATCTAATGCCAAACCATCCCTGGTGACTTCCCTAATTTAAATACTACCAGAAACATTTAGAGATTGAAAACACTGTTATTCTCTGTAAAATCCTTTCAAAGCATTACCACAGATCTGGCCAGTCCTCAGTGTTTATAAAGACTTAAACTGAGTAAAAAAATGCTCCCAGACTACTTTCCCTGCAAAACTCAGTGAAGCCAAAATCTGTCAGTTAAAGTTAGTTTGTCTACTTATATAACAGAAATGCACAGTAATGTTTATTCAAATATTTACTGTATTAACGTACACTACTGTTCAAACGTTTGGTGTCAGTAAGGATTTTTTATGTTTTTGAAAGAAGTTCTCTTTTGCTCACAAAGGCTGCATTTATTTTATTAAACATACAGTAAAGTCAGTACTATTAAAGAAATCTATTTAAAATAACTTTTCTATTTGAATTAACTTTAAAATGTAATTTATTACTGTGATGGCAAAGCTGACTTTTAAGCAGCTATTACTCCAGTCTTCAGTGCCACATGATCCTTCAGAAATCACTCTAAAATGCTGATTTGGTGCTCAAGAAACATTTTACATTATCATCAATGTTGAAAACATAATGTTTTCGTGGTAATCATGATACTTTTTCAGGATTCTTTGACTTTTGAACAGTAGTGTACATCTGTTTACTCTCTATTGCGGTCCGTGGGTAGTCATATAAGCAATAAAAAGGCAGTAGTGAGCCATTTGTGGTTACATGATCAAGAATCCAAATTACAGTAGATATAAAGACTCGTCATAGGTAATAACCTATAACTTCAAATGAAACCTGTCCACTAATTTTTTATTTAAAAAAACATCCAATCAATGTATAAAAAGGGTCTCTGTATAAACCACCAATTATGAAACCATCTGTTTTGCGTTAATAATGAAACAATACAGCAATAACCAGTCGTGAAAGATCTCTTTTAATCTAATCCAGCAACACAAACTGAAAGAATAAAAGAGCATCTCAGCTCCTCAACATTTTGGACCCATTGCCTGGACCAGAATCAGAAGACTTTGAGAAACCCGTTTCATGAAACATGGATCAAACGAAATGCAATAATCTCACCCAGAAAGCCAAAATCGTCTCTCAGTACCTAAAAACACAAACACATTTTTCTCAGGCCTCCTATTAAGGCTTAAACTACAGAAACCGCAAACAAACAAATATACTCACAGGTAAATGGATTAAACACACCATAGATGAATACCAGTGTGAAACCTTCAGTTCGCCTACTGAGTGCACACATGAAAAATGAAATATTTGGTTTGGCTGCAATGAGGTAAGAGTCGCTCCCATCTGATAGTGTCATATGATGATTGGAGCTGAAGGTCTCTGTGCCCCATGCCCAGAGACTACAGCTCAATGCTCGGCTTTATTCCGCTACTTTCTATCTGTTTTTGTTAGTGGGGCCGCACGAAAGCAAGTATGAAAAGAATTGCAGATGTTGAGTCAGTGAGCAAAAGGGCTAGCAAAATCACTCTGGACCCCTCACATCCAGCACACTCCCTCTTTGAACTGTTGCCATCTGGTCGACGCTACAGAGCTCTTAGCACCAGAACGGCCAGACACAGGAAGAGTTTCTTCCTTCAGGCAATCCATCTCATGAACACTTAGCAATAAACGTGGAACACACAACACTACTATAAATTTATTTATTTAACACACATACTTTTTTTACATTTCAAATTTGCACATATCATACCTCTACATACAAAATTGTCTATATTATATATTGCGTTTTTTGCTTCTTTGTACATTGTCTATTTTGTATATTTTTATATTATTCTTTTTATTATCTGTGTCCTGTCTTGTCACTGTCATTCTGTTTGTGCTGTGGAAGCTTCTGTCACCATAAGAAATTCTTTGTATGTGTAAACATACCTGGCAATAAGCTCATTCTGCTCTGAGAAATCTGAGGTCTGGCTAGTTGATAAACAGTAGAGTGATACTGCAGTCATAAGACCAACATACCAGTACTCATGTAAGAGATGGAGAAAAGACGCCAGAAAATCACCACCATTCCACATTTGATAACACACACAATTAAAAGTGTTAACATTTACTGGCCTTACTGCATCACTGACTCCTTTTTCAATCTGTGCAAACTCTCAATAATTGTATAAATGTCTATATCAACAAATAAAAATTGTATTTTGTTCATAATTAATATTATAAACATCCCATTTTATTCTTTATTTTTCTTTAACAATAATACAATTATTCTTTATTAAGAATGCTATTATTATTATTGAATCTAATAAATATTTAATTAAATCATCTTTAATTCTAAGATCTTATAATCTAATTTTTATGATTCAATATAATTTTTATGTAAAAGGTAATGCCAATTAGTCGTATTTTATGTAATTCCTTATACTTTTTTTTGTTTTGTTGTAAACTTTTTTTTTACATCTGATAGTTTTGGCAGAAGAAGTACACTGTTGCGTGTCCTGTAAGCAAAACTGAGCAAGTGTGCGATCATTGGGTGTGATGGAATAGAGCGCATGATGAATGAGTGTCCAGTGAATACCTAAAACTGCAGCACATCAGTACACAGCACTATAAACTACAAGACATATAAACACACTGAATATTACAAATCATGCACAGTCTCTACAAAGAGCACACACCTTCACCTAAAAGTGTTAGGAGCAGCGCAAAGATGAGTACAGTAAAGCTCCATTACCTCTGAAGAAGGGCACGGTGAACGCTGCCTCCGATCCCCTCGTTTCCCCCTGCCTGCCCTGTCCCGGAGACCTCCGCCTCCTCCAACGCATCCCTGTACCGTCCGATAACACACACACCCTGTGCTGAATAAATGACAAGTCAGGAATGTGCGTTTTCCCTCGTGGACAGCATCAAACTCTGAGCACACGGACGCGCACACACACACACACACACACACACACACCTAACACAGAAGTCCACAGAGAGTCAGGACGAGAGGATGCAGCTGCTTTTCCTTTCACACTTTCTCCCTCTCGCTCTCTCTCATCAGTTCTGTGTCTTTCCATCCTTACTGCAGCGTCAGCCTCAAATCACAGCTTACACACACACACACACACACACACACACACACGCTCGCACAAACAAGGCAACACTGTTGAAAATTATAGCAACCAGCACATTCACACTGGTATGAAACACCTGCTGTCCTCACATCACGTACTGATGGATCTACAGCGTCTATATTAGTGGTTCTCAACTGTTTTTTTTTTCAGGAAAGATTTCACATTGGTGATGCAATACAGTGCCAAATATTTGGTAGTTTTTTTTTTGTAAGAATACAATATCATGCAATCTGTCCATGCTGGCAATATTTCAGCTACTACCTAATTCGTCTCTTTCTTCCAAGTGACAGAAACACTCTGATTAAATCTGTGGCGTTTGATTGCACACACAGTTTTGACATTGACAACAATAAAATATAGGCTTATTATCGCCCCCATTTTAAACTTTAAATTGATATGTTATGCTAATAATGCATGATTATATGGTGAGTTGCATTTTATTATTTCCACTTTCCTATTTCCACATTGTTTTGCTGCATTGTCTAACTCTACAAACACAGACCTGTGACCCATTTTTCATTGCAACCCATCAGCTGAGAATCACTGATCTGTATCATCTACTGCATGTGAAGAAACATGAATCATCACGTGTCCAAAGTCAGACACCTAGAAAAAGCACAATCACAGCCCACTAATTAAACATCAGCAGTAGATCAACAGGTAAAAAGTGCTGCAGGAAAACCCAGAATTGAGCTAGCATTTTTGCTCCTGTGGTTCCATTGTTTTGAAGTCAATGGATTTTTGAATGGGTTTTTGGTTAAATGTCTGAAATAAAGTCTGTGGTTAACACAAGCTCAAGATATTATGTTTTATTCTACAAAATAAAATAAATCAGTAAAACCCCACTTGGGATTTTTTTTAAGCATTGATGTGTTTTAAAACAGGTGCCTGCTAGTAAGTGGCAACATGGAACTAAAGGAATTGACATTAAAAGTCATCACACCAAACGGGTAAACTCACCTACACACTTGTCTGCTTTTACACCCTTGTTGTGTTTATACTCCTGCTCTTGCAAACTATTCTACTCAAACTTGTAGATTTAAATACTTTCAATGATCTGTAGAAGGTTTGTTAGTGGTGATGTTGAAATTGTGCAACTGTGCTGTAGTTTGTTCATAGCCTAAGTTTAGATTTGTATTTCTGACTCATGTATTTAGCCTTCATAAAAAAAAAAGTAGTTTTTTTTTTTTTGCGAATTTGCGACGATTATCTTAATGAACAAAACATCAAACACATAACAATAATCATAGACTTTTGTTGGTCACAGAGCTTTTTTTCTACAATAATCCAATGGATGTTGAGGGAACCTAACTTCTGTTAGATTGGGCTAGTAATACAGTGTGTACTGAAAGTATTCAGACCCCCTTAAATTTTTCACTCTTGTTATATTGCAGCCATTTGCTAAAATCATTTAGTTAATTTTTTTTTCCTCCTTACTTACCGGCACAGCACCCATATTGACAGAAAAACACAGAATGTTGACATTTTTGCAGATTTATTAAAAAAGAAAACTGAAATATCACATGGTCCTAAGTATTCAGACCCTTTGCTGTGACACTCATATATTTAACTCAGGTGCTGTCCATTTCTTCTGATCATCCTTGAGATGGTTCTACACCTTCATTTGAGTCCAGCTGTGTTTGATTATACTGATTGGACTTGATTAGGAAAGCCACACACCTGTCTATATAAGACCTTACAGCTCACAGTGCATGTCAGAGCAAATGAGAATCATGAGGTCAAAGAACTGCCTGAAGAGCTCAGAGACAGAATTGTGGCAAGTCACAGATCTGGCCAAGGTTACAAAAAATTTCTGCTACACTTAAGGTTCCCAAGAGCACAGTGACCTCCATAATCCTTAAATGAAAGACGCTTGGGACGACCAGAACCCTTCCTAGAAACTGAGCTATCGGGGGAGAAGAGCCATCGGGGGAGAAGAGCCTTGGTGAGAGATAAAGAAGAACCCAAAGATCACTGTGGCTAAGCTCCAGAGTGCAGTCTGAGATGGAGAAGAGTTGTAGAAAGTCAAACATCACTGCAGCCCTCCACCAGTTGTGGCTTTATGGCAGAGTGGCCCGACGTAAGCCTCTCCTCAGTGCAAGACACATTAAAGCCTGCATGGAGTTTGCTAAAAACCACCTGAAGGACTCCAAGATAGTGAGAAATAAGATTCTCTGGTCTGATGAGACCGAGATAGAACTTTTTGGCCTTAATGCTAAGCGGTATGTGTGGAGAAAACCAGGCACTGCTCTTCACCTGTCCAATACAGTCCCAACAGTTAAGCATGGTGGTGGCAGCATCATGCTGTGGGGGTGTTTTTCAGCTGCAGGGACAGGACGAATGGTTGCAATCGAGGGAAAGATGAATGCGGCCTAGTACAGGGATATCCTGGACGAAAACTTTTCCAGAGTGCTCAGGACCTCAGACTGCGCCGAAGGTTTACCTTCCAACAAGACAATGATCCTAAGCACACAGCTAAAATAACGAAGGATGGCTTCACAACATCTCTGTGACTGTTCTTGAATGGCCCATCCAGAGCCCTGACTTAAACCCAATTGAGCATATCTGGAGAGACCTAAAATGGCTGTCCACCAACGTTTACCATCCAACCTGACAAGAACTGTATAGGATCGCACTGAGGCATGGCAACAGGAATCCCCAAATCCGGGTGTGAAAAACTTGTTGCATCTTTCCCAAAAAGACTCATGGCTGTATTAGATCAAAAGGGTGCTTCTACTAAATACTGAGCAAAGGGTCTGAATACTTAGGACCATGTGATTTCAGTTTTTCTTTTTTAATAAACTGCAAAATGTCAACATTCTGTGTTTTTCTGTCAATATGGGGTGCTGTGTGTACATTAATGAGGAAAAAAAATTAACTTAAATGATTTTAGCAAATGGCTGCAATATAACAAAGAGTGAAAAATTTAAGGGGGTCTGAATACTTTCCGTACCCACTGTATATGTCATCCCTGCAGCACTCTATTTCTGCACACTATAACAAATCAAAGCTGGTTTACCCCTCTAGAAGTTTAGATCAGTAACACATTAAGAAATATAAAATCATATATTTTATAGTGAGGCACAGCCTGTCACCTGAATTTATTGCTACACTGGCAATAACGTCAAATGTCATACACTTCATGGTGTTTCACTCTACATCCGCAGCAGAATTTGACACCTTGAGTGATGTGATGGCATCCGCATCTGTTTCCCCGTGTTTGTGTTGTGGTCGGAAGCACTCCAAAGACTGGAAATTAGTGGCTAGTGGAACCCGTTTACAAGAAACATGCTGGACCCACTAGAGGAATGTGGGTTTGGTGATTTGGCTAAAGATGTGGAATAACAACCACTAAACAAAATCATTGCAGTCACCATGCAGCGTATTTTTGATGCATTAATCAGATGGCTCGGCTACTGTCATGCTGTGATGACTGTATAATTAAAAGAACATAGTCCTTAAATTTCACACATATTTGTGTGCATTCACATTATGAACAGACAGGTGTGTGTGTGTGTGTGTGTGTGTGTGTGTGTGCACTGGTTTGGGTGGTTTATGAGGACACAAATTTGTATAATTTGTATAATGACACAGGTATTACAATATGAAGGTGGTTTACTGTGTCCCCGTAATTCAAAAGGCTTAAAAAAATATATTAAATGGTGTTTTTTTTGAAAATCTAAAATTGCACAAATCTAAAAATCCTGTGAGGGGTAGGTTTAGATGTAGGGTTGGTGTAGGGCGATAGAAAATACAGTTTGTACAGTATAAAAACCATTACGCCTATGGATAGTCCACCAATATCAACGTGTGTGTGTGTGTGTGTGTGTGGGTGTGTGTGTGTGTGTGTGTGTGTGGACTGGGTTGAGCCCAAGGCCTGTCGCACTGCACAGAGTGCATTCATACGGTCCTCATTATGGCACCAGAATTAAAACTCAGTGTGGGCCTCAGCACTGGTACTGTCTGTTGAGATATTAGGAATAATTCCCAAGAAGACAAAACTAAGAAGACTATAGTTTTTGCATACAATTATGGGCTTTTATAATTGAAATTGTTATAGGTCATTGTACACTTTTGGCTTCAAAGCAGTTCTAACACTAATCCAAAAGTTCATGCTTAGGGGTCGAAAGAAGTGCAATTCCATTTTCAAGATAGAAACAATGTGAGAAACAATGTTTAACCCAGGCTTAACTGTACAATAAAAAGTCTAATTAACTTGCACTGAACAGCATTAAACCTGATAATGTATGTATTTTAAACAATCCAATCACATATTCACAATTAGTTTTCATCACTTATTGAAGACAAATAGTGCATGTGGTTCAAAAATGCATATTGTTGTGAGCTGAACAAAGTTTTAAGACAGCAGTTTCCTTTCACTTCCTATTTTTCAACTGGTCAAACTCGTTTGAGCCTGAATCCTGCTCACTGGGATGTACATGTTATCTAAAGCATGACGCTCAAATAAAACATTGGCTCAAATTATGATAAAATCAGTGAACCCAGTTGGAGTTTATTTACACCCACCAAACCCACTGCTGGCATTGTAAATAGTTTCATTATTTAAAATGTCTATTATGGTGATTAGTGTTACTATTAGTGAAGCAGTCACATTCATTTCAAATCTAAAACTGCTGTGAATAGATCATAAAGTCAGTGTATTATTACCTCGAGACCCGCTAGTTCACAAATCTTTTAACTGGTCGGAGTGTTTCATTGCAGATGAAAGATGTGTTTGCAAAAGCACATATCACAAGTTCTAGAATTAGATTTAGAGACCGGGTGTGAAATATATCTGTAAAACTAGATGACTGAGATGAAGTTGTTAACAGTGTTTACTGGAGACCTGTTTGAACTGATTCAGTCTGATTTGACAAACCAAATGGGCATTTCACTGAAAAGAACCACTTCAAAAGAACCATTCCCTCTGAATCATGTTTCCATCATCTATCATTTAAGAGTTATACTAAGTAAACACAAACATTAATTAAAAATATATAGTGCATAATAAAACAAATGGACAATATGAATTATCTCACTTGATAAACTATCATGTATTTGTATGCTACACTAGTACATAAGCTAACTAAAATACATTAATGGTTATTTTAACATATGGAATTGTGAAGGAATTGTGATCAGTCACTAAAGACGGCACCCATTAAAAGTTCAATGAGAGCGCTTGGGGTTCAAACAGAGAGCCAATTTTGAAAGAGGGCTTGATTTCTTGCGACACCACACATTACTAGTTTTGCTTACTAACTTACAAAACACCTTTCATCTACTAACAGCCTTGTTTCTGACCTAACCGCAGACTCCACTCATTACCACAATGACAACCTCAATTACCACTGTAAGCTACCATAAGACAATGAATTTACTTAAATTCTCAGAGCATTTTATTCAACTTGTTAGGGTTTACAGCTGTGTACAGTACAGCTGTAATCTGTGTAAAACAAACTCTTGAATAAGCACAGATCCCACAACTTTTCTCTAATTTTAATTTAATTTTGTGCCTTTTCTCCAATTCCATGTTTCCCTCTGCTATAACCCACTTCCCTTGCTCTCCAACATCTGGAAATCATTTCTCACCTATTACAACACTGCTAGACTCAGGCCATTTGTTGATCTTGACAAGGAGCCATTCTCCAACTAAATATCGATTCTTTCATTGCTAAGTAATTGTGTGCTGATAAAACACTACAGTACCAGCATCAGGTGAAGATGCACACAAACTAGAGTTGGTGTATTTAAAGGCACCGTAACATTTCGAGCGCTGCTCTGTTTATTCATTCTTATTATCTTACGGTTGTGAGTTGTGGGTCAGCTGAAGTCCATACAATATAAACAGAGGGATTTTGTTTTCTTTGGCTGCCTGGTGCTCAGACCATGAACAGAGACTGAGACTTAAAGTGCACAACATGTAAAGCAGCATTGCTTGGAAAGATTCAGCCATATTCCAGCAATCAGGTCCCAGTATGAAATGTCTCCATAGTTATGGCAGCTGCTACATGGAACTATCACAGGTCACATGACCCAGAATTATTCCCCCTTTGAGGTAACATGGGGTCACTTCAGTCCAAGCTAATGCTCAGTACTCATAAAAGAAGACCTGTTGTCTGGTTGCCATGGTAACAAGCGGATAATAGTTTCAGTCTGTTTGTGGATGGTTTTTGAGATAGTATGGATATTTCTGGTGCATTTCCAGCTACCTTCACATAAACAGCTGCTTTTGCACAGCTGTTCACAATAGTTAGGTTTAATCATGCTAAAAGACGAGGAGGGAGATGATGAAACACATTACAGTATGATGCAACGGTACACAGCTGCTAAACTTCATACAAACACTTTTCAAACGTCAGTGGCTGGTCTAAGTCTGTGGGATCTGTGTGTGTGTGTGTGTTTGTGTGTGTGTGTGTGTGTGTGTGTGTGTGTGTGTCAGGGCCCAGAGGAAATGTAGTTCCTCTCTCTCTCTCTCTCTTTCGTTAGGAATCTTAAAAAAGACAGAGTAAACACATAACGGGATTCACATAGTGTGTGAACGCGCCTGACATTTCCCAGCCTCTTTTCAAGAATGAAAAAAAAGAAGTTTTAAATATGGAGAATTTGACTAAGTGCACAGCTAAAACTTGTACCCTTGTGACAAAGAAGTATAAACATACTTTTAAAAAGAGTACTTATCATAGAAATAATATATATTTTAAAGAATAACTGAATGTAATGTTGTCGGACACCTAATTGCATGTTATTTACAATAAAAGGAAATATATTATATGTTAAATTTAATTATATTAATGCCAATTAGTTAAAAGTACTTTTTTACATACTTAAGTAGGACTTAATACTGTCAGGGGCGGTCATGGAGAACATTTATTAACGAGAAAACTCAACTCAGGAAACACAAGAGGGAAAAAAAAGCATTGGGGTACAAAAATTATCCATATAAAGACAAGATTGGACAACCAAGACTAAAACTCAGGACTATATATACACAACACTAAACGAGAACCTAAATATGACAGGTTGAATTAAATCAGCAACTATGGAAACAAACATCCTTAAAAATAGGAAACAAAAGGAAACAGTGATACCACTGAATGCAGTAACAAACTATACGTTTCCTAGCAGATGAATACAAAACTAGATGTAACAGCAACACAGGGGAAGTAGGGGTGCTGAGGGGGCTGCAGCACCCCGTTTTCACATGGTTGCTAATGCAACGGCATTTTTTTTCATTTGTTGAAGTTTGTTCATTTAAATGTATTCAGTTTTAGCATTTAATAATTTATTTGTAATGATCTCTGAAATGTAAATTGTAAGTGGGCTATAATAAACCCATGTTTATCTTTATAAACATGATTAATTTTACTTGTGATGTTTTCTATATGGGATGATTAGCCTAATCCTCATGAACATGTGACGCTAGCGCCCCGCCACACGTGTTACGTATTACACACACACACACACACACACACACACTCTTTGGTCTAGTCTCAGAGCCAAACACTTTATTGCCCAGAGTTGCACAACTGCCTAGAGATGGGACGCCAGGAAAGGAAAGGCGAGCAGTGACTTACATATGTTCAACATAAAAACACACACAAAATGTCTGCACAGCACAACTCTGGCTTGAGAGATGCTGTAACTGAGTTTCTCTCCAGATATGTCTGCATGCATCTGGCAGACAGACACACTATGTTATAGAGTTTATGTGTCAACTCTTCTTAGCTGCTAGCCCCAAATATAAGCACATTAAAGGTAGAAAGAAATAGAGTTTCTGAAGTTGGAAGACCTTGGACTTGTTGCGCAACTGTTGCATTTAATTTCAGACTAATTGATTCCTTTTGTGCTTGTTGTTTTATCTTTGGTAAAAAGGTGAAAGTGAGAAATAATCCAACTTGAGATGGGTATATTGCATTGTTTTTTATCATAATACAGCGTGAGAGGTGACACCTTCTTGTAACTACGGTTACGTTTATGAAATGAAAAGGTCTGCATGGGTTTTTTTGTCAATTAAAGCAATATGATCATTACTATGGCAACTCAGGAGCCCAGACCAGAAGAGCTAAAGGAGCAAAACAGGCCAAAAACAAGACAATTTGAAGTTTCTTCTCAATTCAGATGAATATACTTGCCACTCTGTCCTTGAATACTTTGGCCCACTCACTTTCTCCTTCCATCCTTCCATTTCTCTGATCTTCTGTCTCACTCATTCCATCAATCCTCTCTTGCTCTCTCGCACACTCTATTAAAACTCCAGTTAATCTGGATGACTATAAAAGACACTGAAAAAACGTCTCAGGTTACTTATGTAACCATGGTTCCCTGAGTAGGGAACGAGACACTGCGTCCTCTAGGGGTCGCTATGGGAAACGCCTCGTCGTGACCCGTGTCTGAAGCATACATTTAAAAAACACCAACTCGTTGGCCGGCGTCAGCCATGACGTTACTACCGGTGCGACTATAGTATAAATAGGTGCCGGGAGCACACATCATTCACTTCTTCGTCTGAAGCTTGCGTCCACAGCATGGCAAGAAACCTAGAGGACGCAGTGTCTCATTCCCTACTCAGGGAACCATGGTTACATAAGTAACCTGAGACGTTCCCTTTCATGGGAACTTCGAACTGCGTCCTCTAGGGGTCGCTATGGGGAACGGTATACCCAAGCCACCATGCTGAGGGGAGTGCATGCCAGAACCATGGCGAGCAATAAGTACCAACTCTACCATATTGCTAAGGGAGTCGCCCTAAGGCTCGTCAGTGACGTTATTCCCCTCACGGCCAAAGCCTAGGCCCTACAGTACCAAATACTGTACTCTGTTAGCCGGCCAGCTCTGACGGCCGCGGGCCCCCCACCACCTCCCCTGGACCGCGGGGTGAGGTGCAGTCTCAGAGCTCAAGGCTTGGATCAGAATAGATTCTCTTTAGCGAGGAATACAACCACAGAGCCGAGAATCATACTAGTCTTCGGCTGTCACACAGGGCTTACCGCCAGTTTCTCTTATTGCTATGTGCTGAAGAAAATAGTCTCAACAGCACCCCATAGTAGCATACACTGTTAAAGTACGGTATCAGAGGATAGCATAGGTAAGGATTGGTGCCCCAAGGCGGAAACCGCGCTGCTTTTAAACCACTCAGAAAGAGCCAGTTGAAGCTAGTTGCGCGTAGCTCTTTCCGCCTACAGATTTTAGAAAAGTGGCAAAGACAGAACGCTGCACACTATACCATATTATGTGGATTTTAGAAAAGTGCGCGCAAAGACTTTACGTGCACACTTAACCATAAATTGCCCGCATTTTAAAGTACTGTTCCTAGGGCTTCTCGGGCCACTGACTGAAAGGCAGCCCATTTAGATGGAAATGCGCCCCGCCATCCAAAAACGCCTATGCTACTGGAGAAGCTACATGGTCAAGTCAATCTATGACTATATGCTGCATGATGCGTAGCCAGTAGTAAATACATGTATGCCTGAGGGAGGCTGTAGTAAAGCATTCAGCTCTCATTCGAGAGGGAGCTCGACCTACAGCATATTCCAATGGTGGAACAGCTATCAGTTATTTAGCTCGTGGGCACCGAACGAGAGACAACAACCTAGTTTCAGTAGAGAAGGGGGCTTGACCTCTACAAGCATCGTTACAGTGCTGCGTAAACGGCCTAGCAGTAGTTTACCTGCGCTGTAAGCGAGCACAACCCAGCCTCTCAGTTCTCAGTCCGAGATGGGGCTCGACCTGCAGCATGATTGTAAAATCAGAAGGGTAAGTGTACTGCAAGCTAGCTAAAAAACTCAGCGCATCAGAGAAGCAGAGGAAGGGCCTATTTCGCCTGATGCTGCTGGTTCCAGGTTCTCTGGAGAAACAGAGAACTCAAACTTCTCATGTGCAGAGTGAGACTCTCCTAATTCAGAGAAAGACGTCCGTGAGATTCAGGATAACCCTTTGATAAAAAGGGTAGCAACTGCTACAATAATACCACTAGAGCCAACACGACTGCCCAGTGCACGAAGCGAGCAGAAAATCCAAATCCCAGAGAGGATTAAGCTCCAAGCCCGAAAACACCTTACTCACAATTAACCCTCAATGGTTGAGGGGAGCTGATGACCTTCCAGAGTGTGTTGCACAGAGACACATGTTGCAGTGGAGACACCAAACGCCGCCTACAGGGGTCTTAAACCAACTCAGAGTGAAGGCGAACTGCATCGACGTCAGTAACGACGTAACCCTTACAATACAAGGATATTCAGAAAAGTGCCGGCCAAAGGTCACGTAACGTGCAAAACACACCACTTATTGTTTACTGGAATTTAAAAGCTGGACAAGCCCATAACGTGCACACTGTACAGCTATGTGGATATTTATTTAGAAAGTATGCAGAGTGCTTAGCGTGCACATTTACCACCATGTGGATTTTAGAAAGTGCATAGAAGCTTAGTGTGTGCACTTACCATAGTATTTGGATATTAGAGTTTTCCAAGCATCTGCTCACAAAAAACCCGGAACTACTGAGCCAAACGGGAGAGGCAAGCTCAAATACAACCATCAAAGGTGAGGGGAGCACTGCCCGAGACAGCATTACACAAGAAGGTTCTCGTAAATGCCACCTATACTTCCCTCTCGATGCCTCAGCAAGAGGGGATATTCTGTTGATCGGGAGGCCCCTCAGGGCGACCAAGATACGGTAGACCAGTCAGATCACGGTAGCCATGAAAGGTGCTGCAACCCCAGCTTATCCGGACTGTCCGCCCCGGACATTTCTGCAGAGCTAAGACGCGCCGGGACGGCCTGAAGATCACGAAGGCTCCCGCAGAAGCCTGTGTTATAGCCGCATTATCCAGGAAGTATGAAACCGAAACCTGGCTTTTTTTACCGTCTGGACATATATCGACGAGTGAAATAAACATTGCAAGTCGAGCACCCGGTTTCTGAACCAAGTAGAGGGGGTGCTCATCGAGGACCTACCTTAGAAAAGGGACAGAAACACACAGGTTCCCGGGAAACAATGCAAATAAACTAGCAGAAGGGTTATACACACACACACCAGCTCATTAGATACACACATATATATATTTAAATATACATATATTTAGACATGGATCGTACACACCCACCATGGCTCCCGCGTTGGAGCTCTGTCCGGAAAATTCTCTAGACCGGACCTTCAGTAAGATGGTTACTATGATTAACCATAGAACCAAACAAAACATCATAGGTCCAAGCCAGTTAGGAGACGTAAATGCAGGGAAAGGAAAGTTCCCCCCTAAACTCAGGTCAGGTTGAGCAGATGAGATTGTGCTTACAGGGGGCAATATAGTCAAGTGAAGAAAGGGCAGATGTAATGATCCCCGAAGGCACATATGCAGCTAGATATGAGCGGATCACACTGATCTGCCGAACAAAAGCGCTGACGCCCTAGTCTAGGATACAATCCCTATAGGTTCTTTATTAACCTTCCTTTGACTCCGCGATTCTTCCTACCCCTACGCCCTAGAGGCGCGGGAGGCAGGGGCCCCGAGAGCCGCTGACACTATAGGCCTTCTGAGCCAGTACTCTGATCTCAACCGGGACGCGGACTATGGACCCTGGAGTTGTCGGGCCTCAGACATGGACATCTATCACGACGTCTTTCAGCCAGTCCAGCCTGATATGAACCCCTTGCGAGACCATCCACCATATTAGTGCAATTGTGAAGACGACAGCCACCACTGCCTGCTGCTGACGTATGCCTGGCAATCCGCAGTGAGAACCGATGACAGGAGGGGCAGTCTTAGAAGAACGAAGTCTCAACCATAGAGAGATAGACTCGGGCCAGCCGTCTATCTTGGGAGCAATCTCTCATATGGAAAACAGAAGAAATGGAAGCCCTCACCTAGAGCTGGAGGGTTATCGGCCAGAAAAAAACGTTCATCGAGATATTTACGCCCCCCGACGCTAACTTTTTCACCACGCTTCGACGCCAGCTAAAACCATTCGCCGATGGCGAACAGAATCGCATACATTTCAAAAGCTCGTCATACGCTGGGCAGGAGGATTGGGAAGGCTCAGCTTCTTTGCCCTTCTCAGCTATTTCTTGCTTTTGCTGGGCTGATCCCAGCAGAGCACTGGCCCCTGAATCAGACAATGTTAATGAAATAACATCATCCTCCAGCGGCTCACTCTCGTGCACAGCCGACGATCACGAAAGGGAAACCCCTCTTCAAACTCATCGGCCAGATCCACCTGCGATCCCCACAAGCTCAGATTCGTTCCTATAGCATGCCCGACTCAGCAGCGGCGGGTCCTGGATCGCGGGAAGCAGATGACTGCCCCTCTTTCCTCGAAAAGAGAGAAAAACGAGAGCGGAGCTTTTTCCTTGAAAAAAAAACGCTCGCAGTGTACGCCGATTGCCCCCTCGGAGACATTGCGTGCGTGGTCTTCGCCCAAACAAATAACGCATAGATTCCCCAAACAAACCAAAAACATCAGAGTGTCATCAGATGTTAAACAACGTCAACACGGATGCACACATCCTTAAACGCTTTGCTAGTGCTCGCCATAATGAGATGAATAGAGATCACTCTTACCACAGAAATTTTTTGCACGCTTCAAACAAAACAGTCAATGAAGACGAAGAAGAGAATGATGTGTGCTCCCGGCGCCTATTTATACTATAGTCGACACCTTACCTAACTGTTTTCTTTTTGGGTAGTGACCTGTCATCCCCCCCCCCCCCCCCCCCCTTGTCTCGCTGTCGACTGGACCAGCCAAATGCATTGACGATGCTTTTTTCAATGAGGCTTCAGACAAGAGGTCACGCGAGCGTGTCCCCATAGCAACCCAGGTCAGAGGATTGCAGTTCTTTTTTTTTTGACGGTCCATGAAAGGCGAAGCAATAGGATTCACTCCAGGATTCAGAGCATTCTTCACACTTTGCCGCTAAAAGTCAGGGATATAATCTCTATATAAATCTGCAAACATTAATATGAAAGTCACAGCAAGATTTACATCCATAATCTGCACCAGATCCATGATTACATCCACTTTGCACATAACAGTTCACAGATATATGAAACACTCAGCAAGGGAGACAAACTCAAAAAGCTCAGAATAAATCATGTTTATTTATTTAACAGTACATTTTGAGAATTTCCGATTTTCTTATTGGTTTTGCTTGGAAAGAACAGTGCAGTTGATATCAAACAATGATATAGTATCAACTTACATATGCTGAACACTTGTGGTATGGCCAATAACCATATTTAGTATATTAAAATTCTATACTATTTTTGTGTAAATAAATAAAAAAAATAATTAAAATCAATCACTTTAAATGCAACTTATTTTTAATGTGAGAGTGGGTGCTTCTTCATCCACTTCCAGTTATTTTAGTAGTACAACAACAACTATATATATACTATACTACTTGATATTGCAAACTGGTATTTGTTATCATCTTATTTTAATTTATTATCAGAATCATAAACACACTAGTGTGGAACACAAATTATTTTACCGTTAACAAAGATTGGCCAATAAATCAAAAGTCTCACACATTTACAGAAAATAGCTTACTTCTGTGTTGCAAAGTAAGGTAGATAAAGTACAGTATGAAAACGTACATTAATTATTTGTGACCCTGGACCACAAAACCAGTCATAAGGGTCAATTTTTCGAAATTGAGATTTATACATCATCTGAAAGCTGAATAAATAAGCTTACCATTGATGTAATGGTTGCTATTAGGATATGGACAATATTGGCCGAGCAACAACTCATGTGAAAATATCTTGGCGAATCTGGAGATGGTTCGATGCAAAAAAAATCTAAATACTGAGAAAATAGACCTTTAAAGTTGTCCAAATTAAGTTCTTAGCAATGCATATTACTAATCAAAAATTAAGTTTTAATATATTTACAGTAGGAAATTTACAAAATATCTTCATGGAGCATGATCTTTACTTAATAACCTAATTATTTTTGGCATAAAAGAAAAATCAATCATTTTGACCCATACAGTGTATTTTTGGCTGTTGCTACAAATATACCCCAGCGACTTAAGACTGGTTTTGTGGTCCAGGGTCACATTTAAATTGATTTCCTTAAGAATACATTTGACAGTGTTTTTAATTTATTAGTGTTTTTTAGATTTCCCCTGTAAAGTTCAAGATGATGGCAAAGGTAATTAAAATGTAAAAACAGGGGAAATGAGCAATCACAGTTAAATATCTCAAAATAAAAATTCAAGTATATCTACATCACAATGTAGGAGAGAGAAGAAAAGCTTTAAGAGCTGGAGCAATAGCCTCCGGGCAACTCAATTTTGAGGGCCAGGACTCCCGGCTCATGATCCTTTCCCAATCCCAATCTCTCTTCAACTGTCCTATCAAATTAAGGCAAAAAAGCCCTAAAATTTAACTACAAAAAAAGAGGGAGAAGAGGTTTAAGGATCAAAACTTCTTAAATAACCCGCTTGATCCTTCTGTCTTCTGCCTAAATACACACATACCTCCACATGGTCTTGTGACTTTCACGTGAATGCCTGAGGAATGAGGCAGCAATCACTGGAGTTGAGTGACATTCAGGAAGAGCTGAATCAACTATCAGTTTTAATTCAATTGCAAAACTGGCCCTGCTTCAGTCACTGTAAAAACAAGCCTCCAGTCTGCTCCTTCACCTCCTGTCCCCATCAAAGAGTCTCCAGAGGGACCTGACCTCAGTCCCCACACCACAGTGGAGAGGAGTTCCCAACCGAAGAATCCGCTGCATACAGAGATCCACATCATTTATCTTCCACATGTCAAAGCATGGTGGAAGTTCAAGCTACTAATGCTTCACAATTACAGGATTAAACAAATACAGTACCAGTGATCTCCTCCTGAACTTAGAGGATAATCTCCGTGCTTTGTTTCTACTGTGGTCTGCCACTGTAAAATGATAAGGACAGAGGAAAAGAAGCACTCCAGCACTCTGCCAAACGTGCCGGGCTCAGGGTTAAGCTAAACAATACAGAGCAGGGAGGCTTTCTCTGATAAGACAAAGGAAATGGATGGAGGAAATATTCTGCACATCTTCAGATGGTGAAAGTTGGCACGGTTTGTCTAGTTTCAGTGCACAGAGCAGTGTGGGAGGCGTCAGGAGGAGTGGATGCCAAATGCGTCTCAAATGCAAATGGAAAAGATTTAAAAACAACAGATTATAATGTGAAAGTTAAACACAAAGCCAAGTGTGAATGTAATGTGTTTGTGGCATGGACAATGCATTTGTTTACTGTTCATTAAGAAGTGAAAGTGTTGGTCACTATCCTAATACTTGAATAGCTGTCAAATGACTTCTACTGACACTGATTTCTTCTGTTTAAACAAGACCATCTCTTGTTTGTTCACTATACGTTTGTGGCAGTGACATACGATAGCAATTTTACATCATCTTTCTCCCTCTCCAATGCAGCCTAGATACACTAGTAGTAATAATAGTAAAAACTGACAACGCACATCACAAACAAATCTACAAAAAGATACTAGAGCTGACTCTGTTCTCTTACATAAATTTATCATGATAACCATAGTTTCCCAAACGCACAGTTACAACAGTTATTGTTAGTACTACAAACCTGGTAATGGTCATAAAAATAAATTAAACAAAATGGCAAAAAGACTATACAACACAATAAAAGCAATTAAAAATGTTTAATAAAATTAATTATTTTGACAGTGGTCTTTAGAGGTCAAAATCAACATGCATTCGAGGAATGAATAAAATTTTACCCAAATATATTTTATATTTTATTTATAAGGTGACACATTATGACATTGTTCTTTATGTTGGGATACAATGGAGCAGTAATAAAAAAGAGAAAACAAATAAAGAAAAGTGCCTACAGCACTTTCCCCAAACCACCTGCCATGTACATGCCCAACCAAACTGCCAATAATGAGTAAATAATGAGGTTGTTTTTTGTTTTCTGCCCGAAGTTATCTTCATAAAGCCATATAGGGCTGCAACTCTGCCCTAAGTACATGTTGTATTAACTAATATTTAGAATAAGTAGAAGTGCTTTTTTTTTTTTTTTTTTTTCCTATGTGAGCCATAGGAAAGCTATGTGGATGAACCAGCCGAAACATGACCTTTGAGAAATTATATTCCAAAATTCTTTAACATTTCTTATTTGTCAAACTGTGTTACTTCATCAATAATAAAAACATTTTTTTCTCTGTCATATATCATATCATACTCTTTGGCACCAAATAAAAACACACCTGTTGACCTGTTAAATACTTTTCAGTGTGGGTCAAATTGGACCCCTATGATTCCTAGGACAAACAATACCTGTAGTAACTATGGTATATTTAAAGAAACCACAATTTGTTATGGTAAAATTCTTGATAAAGGGTTGTTGTTATTATTTGGGGACTTTGGTTTATTCTTTTTGAACTAAAAACTAGGTTCATGCCATGAACAAAAGGACATTTGTTGCTTCTTTCCAACAGGGCCATTGGCCCTCCATCTCTACATATACAAATTTACATTACAGCGAGAATAGAAACAGCTACATTTAGAGACTGAACACAAGATGTAGGCTATAGAATTAATAAAGACGTTATTGTTCTCAAAATATGCCCAGCAGCCCAAGAATGAAAGTCTATGTTTCGTTTACATAGTTTGCAAAATGCGCGCGATGTTGTTCATGAATGTAAACATCAGTAAAGAAGACCTTGAGCTTGACAATTAGCTAAGTGAGTAAACAAGTCATCCACACACATCTATAAGCCAGCAAGAGGGTGTAAAGTACTAAAAAAAAAGTTCCTACTTTTGGCCGGCGGCTTGGTGGCCAGTGCTGAGATGTGTTTCTGCAGGCTGATAAGTTTATTCTCCAGCGCTCCGGAGCGGTAGCAGATGGAGGCGAGCTCTCCCTCCAGCTCCTCCAGGATGCTCACCGACTGACGGGATAAATCCGACAGCTGCCGGAGCACCGCGCACAGAGTCAAGCCGCACACATCCACCAGATCCGTGAGCATCGCACCGCGACTCTTGCCGCCGCTCTTGCACACATCTTTAGGGACTATGGTCCTCTTGCAGAAGGGCATCTTTTCTGCTGTTATGGTAATCTCCCTTTAAACGTGCGCGTTTCGCCAGCGCCGAAGAGTGTTGGCGGAGACTCTTGCTCGGGATTGCGCGTACAGTGGAGGCATTTTATGCATTGTAATTGATTGTCCACTGTGAGGAGCTCTGCAGAGCTTCAGTTCACACTAGATCTCTGCAAATCACAGCTCCAAGCTCCTATGAACTGCGCAACTGAGAGACCTCACCCACTCGTGCAACATGACCATATGAGCTGAATCTTTCACGAAAACTCAACTATGCGTTCAGAAAGCAGCCTTGCTCTGCGCATGCTCACAAAGGTTTTAAAAGTGACTCCAACAAGACTGAAGAACAATGAGAGTAATAAAAACCCTTTCTTCCAGTCACATATTCTAACTTTGCATTTGCCCATCCCTAAATACACATCTGGCCTAGTGTGTGTGTGTGTGTGTGTGTGTGTGCATGCTCCCCCACCCAGAACCAGAACTTGGCTCATGTAGATGTTTTGTTCATCCAGTCTTTTTGCTGGACGGCGAGAGAGAGCGTACAGTCTCGGTGAAGTCAAAATGATGAGGAGAGGAGAGGGAGGCTGAGAGTCCTCTGTGTTTTATAATCTTATCAGGTATGTTTCTCTGTGGCTTCATATGAAAACTTATCTCATACAGGGAATTGATTGGAAACATCTGGGCCTTGTTTTGCCACAATGTATGACTGACTTCATTGTTCCTGGTTCCCCACCCCACTCCACATGACCCAAGTGCATGACAGGAACCACTCCTAGTGGACCTTTTCTTCACGACAACCCTCCTCCCCCTCATTTTGTTGAAAGGTCTATTTTCTACTCTTCTGTTCCTGGTTTCTTTTAATGTCTCCTGCGATCGACTGTTTTTGCCCAGTTTGATTGGAGGGAGTGAGGCAGTCTGGCAAGGCTCACATTTAATTTTCTGAATATTATATCTTTGCAAACATGTCCATGACTCTTATTAACTTATAGTGGACCAGATACCATGTCATAAATGAGGAAATGCTTCAAATCTGACCTGACGTTTGATGTGATTTAAGTAATTTATTTTCATATTTTAAATGTGTGATGACTACGATAGCCCAAAAATGTCAGAAATATGATATACTATGGCAATTATGAGATAAGATTCAAAATCATGAGATACTGTCATAATTCTGAATTACAAAGTTGAAATTTCATTATTTAAACTTTGTCATAATTTTTACTTTATGTAATATTTTTTCTTCCATCTTTGAATGTGTGATATTTCTTTGAATGAAGACTATTTCTGCCACAAAGGGGGGAAAAAATCACACTTTTGTAAATCATAATTATGACATAAAAAAAGATCATAATTATTGGGGGGGGGGCCGGAAGCGGAATAATAACATCCAAGTGTACAAAATTATGACAATGTCACAATACATACTAAGTCATAATTATGAGACAAAAAAGTCAAAATCATGAGATACCAAGTCAAAAAGTCAAACTTTTATGTGATTAATAGATTTTTCTCATAATTTCAACTTTTTTGTCATTTTTACTCAATTTTGACTTGTGTCATAATCGTGACTTTTTATCTAATAATTTCTACTTTAAATGCCATTATTAGGACTTACACAAGTTTTTTTCTTATGTAGCAGAAACGGGCTTCCATAGATAATAGAGAAACACCCAACAGAAGTCCATCAGGACCGGGAGGCAGGTGAGTGGTTTCAGGATGATTATGCTTTCAAATGCAGCAGAATGTTTAAACTCAAGGACACCAGAGCCTGTGTGGTTTTAGTTTGTATTGCATTCTGGCAGACAGCCCCTGCAATGTGTGTTGAGGTGAGCCGTGCTGTGCTGCTGTGGACCAGCAGGCCAAAGGCTGCAGGAGGAACAGGCTGAAGCTCAGCAGGACCCATATGGCCTTCTGGAGATGAGCCTCAGCTATGTGGCACAAGAGGAAAACATACACACAGGTGTGTTCCAATCCTATCATACCACAGAAACAACAAATCCAAAAGCAGAATCATATATACAAATATTTGCTCTAGTTTATAAACAAACACCCACTCATTCAAACATAGCCAAAGCCAAGATATGAGTTCAGCTGATATTTACCACTGAGCTGAAACTATGCTGCTTATTTGATTTAGATAACTCTAATGAGCATGCCCAGACTCATTTTTAATCGGAGATGAAGTTTCATAAAAATGTCATTCATATCAATTCATGCATCACCTAATTTCATCATAACATATAGGCCTGGCCTACAGAAAAGAACATTTATGTTTAATCTATCTATAATAGTGTGTCGGTCATACTATACAATGATTTATAGCTTGTCTTTGTTGAATAATACAGAGCAAAAAGAGCTTTTTTTTTTTCAAAAGAATCTGCTGTTCTTAAATCGCCAATCGACCAAATATGGCTCAAAAAAAAAATCACAATTCGATTATTTTCCAAAATCGCCCTTCAGCCTCATAATAATAGAAGAGTTTGGACCTTCCAAACTTTGTACCAAGATTGGCCAGTGCGTTTTTTTTTTTTTACCCCAAAATCGGTATTGTATCTGGTCGGTATTGAAAAGTCAGTTTTTAATTTCTGCAGAATGCGATATATCCGCTCAACCAATCACAGCGCACCATTCCACGCACTCTAGACAGTAATGGCAGTGCTTTGAATACACCCGGCATCCTAGTTTTCCTCATCTATTTTGTACTTTGTGATCAACAAACAAACAAAAAAAATTAGGGCTGCATGATAAATTGCATGTGATTGTCATGCGCATTTCGTCAGTAAAGCCGGTCCCATGATTACTAGTAAATCTCCATCACGTGCTTTCAGATGGAGCGGCATTTAATACACAGAGCCGTAGATCACTGCTATATCGCATTCATAATCGCAGATGAGTCGCATTCGATTATGAATGCGATACTGTGTAGCTTGTCAGTGTAAGTGTTTTTATTAATGCCATTAATGTTTTTGTTAATACAGCGTATAGCACTAGTCAACTAAATGAATGTAACATGGTAAAGATGAATGCACTTTTGGAAGTTGAATGTAAGGGAAATGTCATTTTGGAATTTCTGTGGTTTAATGTGATATTGTTGTTCATGTATATTCATGATGAAATTTTCTTTTATTGTAATTAATTTATAGCATTAACAAAATGACCCGTTGAATTAATTTTGGGAGCTATGACTGATTAAATGTATTTTTAGTCCAGTGCCTGTATATAAGATTAGTATCGACCAAGTTCAGAGGCTGTCATATGTGGATCAACTTACTATGTTGTGTATTTTCAACAGTTTCAATATGAAAAATAACTTTTATATTGATTCAATGGATTTATTGCATTTGGGCAAGGAAAAAACCAATGTATTCATCCTTATTGCTATTTGGAGGAAAAAATAAAATTTATCATAAATCTTTTGGAAAATCAATTTTAAAATATATATAATAACATATAAAAATAATAAGAAATAATGAATGCATGTCATGTGTGTACATGAACAGCAACATGTCTCTCCTCCTGCTTTAAAAACTTTGCATCGCATATCAAAAAGCGAAAGAAAAAAAACCCTACCCACATCAATAAGTGGAAGGCTTACTTTTTACCGCACCCACACCACTAGGTGCCAGTACAAGTACAAATCAACTGTCAATTCAGCCATTCAAACTATATAGAGTGCACTTTACACTGTGGAATATGCAATAGATATAAAATATATGGTAACCTACCAGTACAGTAATGGCCATGAAGATCATGGGCAAAAAAAAAGAACAACCCTATCTCCAGTCTTCATATGAAAACTGAGTGCTGAGGGAGGCACTAAAGATTCTGAATAATACAACACAAATCTGAATCTTGAATTGGAAATGTTGCCATCAAGCAGGAGGTTAATTTCAAACGGGTTTATGAATTAATTCCATCTACAGTCAAGATATTAAATATCACTAATAGACGACTTCAGTGCATGGTCTTCAAGGTTTTTGTGATTATGCATGTGTTAAGTGTGTAGTATGTAATGCAGTGAGCACCAAACTCATTTCTGCTTGGGGATAATAAAGTACCAGCCTATCCCAACACTTCCTACAGGTCTACTTTCATGACATGAACACATTTGAGATTTTCAATACTTCTAAATGTTTGTTCAGTAGTCCCTATGTAACAAACAACACAATTTATTGTTTTGGTAAGCTTCTAATAAAGTGAAAAAAAAGCAGTTGTCAACATTTTACAAAATACATTTCTGCACCAATATGCACCACTTCTAATCAAACACTGTAATGTTTTTCTCGACATTTCATGATTTCAGAGCACAGTTCCGGAACATGATGAGACAGCCTCAAATAGTGCTCTGAAGTGGTATTAGCAATAGTGTGCATTTAGTGTGCTTTAAGGGCACCAATATCTGGCATTTACCAGACCTGGGATAGTCTTGCTCATTTGTTTCCTGTCACATGTACTGAAATAGCCAAGACCACAGGAGTGAGTATTGGGACAGGCCCCAAGTGTCAACACCTAGTTCTATTACATAACTAAACTTTATTTTACGTGAAGTATCACCAATTATGATTATTTCGGAGCACCTGCAGCTACTACAAATGGAGGAAAATAACTTTATGTCATAGGACATTGGCTCTCCAAGCTGGAATCAGGATAACTTTTAAATGTAAACATTAATATATTAATACGTAAACTGCAAACTTCTCCCTCCAATGACTATTGACTTTTAATATGGTGTTGTACATCAGCGGGCCTTATAATCAAAATGTTTGCGAACCACTGATTTGGCCCATCCACTTCATACTTTTCAACAAGACAAGATTCACTGTAGTTGTAAATAATTGTTTATTTCAAACCAAGGTGTTTGCTAGTCTGTTGACTTAGCTGCTGCTCTGTTTGGCAGCCAGTCTCTTGTCTCTCTCCTCAGCAATGGTCAGGCGGATACCCTTTCCACGAGGCAGGGACACCCAAGGCTTGTTGCCCTAATGACAGAGACACTGTATTATTAACTTGTAATACTGTAAAATAATAGAAGTAATTTGTTAAATCTGTAAAACCGCTTTAAACCCCACAACACCTCTTAGCATATAATGAATGTAAAAACGTGTGCACCACAATGAGTAAAATGTTCCCAACGTCGCGTCTTAATTTTGACCACTGCTTGAGCAAATACTAAGCCCAGTCAACTGCTTGCAAACAGCCCATATTAAACAACAGACAGCAAACTTTTTGTACTCACCTTGCCGATGACGAAAATGTTGGAGAGCCTGGTGGCAAAGCTGTTGCCAGTGCTGTCTTTAACATGCACCACATCAAAAGAGCCAGGATGCTTCTCTCTATTGGTGATCACACCAATACGCCCCAAGTTAGCACCTCCAGTCACCATGCACATGTTGCCTATTTACACAGAAAAAAAGAAATGACAATAAGTGATGTGCAACTCAAAGCAAAAGACAGACAGACAAAGTTTGACAATATGCTCACCAACCTGTCTCAAACTTTATGAAATCTGTAATTTTGCCTGTGTCCAGGTCAATGCGGACGGTGTCGTTGACCTTGATCATAGGATCAGGGTAGCGGATGGTGCGGGCGTCATGGGTCACCAGATGTGGGATTCCCTTTGTGCCGATGAGGATTTTCCTCACCTTGCACAATTTGTACTGAAAACAGGACAAAAGCATTAGCTCAAAAGATCTGCTCCCTCTAATCCTACTGATGAGATCGTCATACTATCCATTATTTGTCATATTGCACAAGAACATTAAGCTCACCTTGGCCTCCTCATTTGTGATGCGGTGAACTGTAAAGCGTCCCTTGACATCATAGATGAGTCTGAAGTTCTCACTGGTCTTCTCAATGCTGACCACATCTGAAAGAACGACAGCAAAACACATTTCATTAACACATGACCATCAGATTGTCACCTCAGCTTATGTTTTATAACATCCTGATAAACAGCCTGCTGCATCACCTGAGGTGGAAAATCAGTCACAGCAGATTAATATCCTGTTGGCACCTACTAGGCAAGTATGGGTGCACAGTGGAAACGCTATGTGAAGAAGAGTGTTATAACAACACTGAGGGATTAGCCACTCAATGTGACGATTGCGGTTCAACCATCTGGTAAGTTTCAGCTCACACGCTCAATTATGAGTGCCAGTGCAGAGACCGGAAAGACTATATTGTCTTTTTTTAATGCAATAAACTCAGCAGACAACTAGATGACTGATATTAGTTTAAAAAAAAAAATTATCGGTTGTGTGGCCAATTGAATCACTTTGCATACCCTAAAGTGCCAGAGTGTGGCTGCATAATAAACCTCACATTTCTAACTTTTACATTTCAGATATACTTAAAAAGGGGGAAAAAAAGGTGTTCATAGACTAGAACATTCGGTTCCACATCCTAAATATTGTCTGACCTAAACATCAGCCCAATGCCTAAATACTGAGACACTGCTATAAGTCAATGGCCTAAACAAGTGCATAGGACTTTAGCTGAAATTGTGCAATTAGCGGACTTTGTTGAAAGTTCAAAAGCATGTTTAACACTCCAGCTGAAGAGCAACAAAGCTGTTTGTGAAGCACTTCAACTGATTAAAGTTCCATATAGACAGTTTTATCACGCAAAATGCTATACTTGAATATTTAGGCTCTCAAAGATGTCCAAATGCTCCTTATTCTGTTTCCCATTAATTATCAACCCACCAGTCTAAACAGTTTCACCACAAAATATTTTTTACACTCCTCATAAAATCTAAGACTGTTTGGATGCATTGCTTTAGCAAATCATCGTGATATGGCTTAGTGCACTTATCAAATCACAAAAGGCTGTGATTTGAAATTTAACAGTCTGGCTTGTTTTTGTTTTTTACAGTGAAGTGTGGCACGGTGTTCATTTGCATCACAATCCAGCGTTCTCAGTGTCACGGTTCACAGACCATTCAGCAAACGATCTGCATGCGCTGTCAGTTTAACATGCATTTGAGAAAGCAATGTGCAGCAGTTACACTTTTACATTTGCATAACTTCCAAAATGTTGTGGAGAGATGACAGCATTTCACTGGATTTGTAATGAGATACACAGAAACTAAACGGTGGTCTACTTGCAGTTTTCCAGCAAAAGAAAAGCTCAAAGGTTTAACAGTGCTGGGCGGTATGACCAAAACATTTATATCACGGTATTTTTCAAAATTATACCGGTTTCACGGTACAAGACGGTATATTTTTTTTCATGCATGACCGGGTGTTAACCATATTTTCTACTGATTGAGAGAGGAAATACTGCAGTATATTGACTTAGAATGCCCTATTTTACGGTCATGAGTGAATAGTCAAAAAATACCACACTAAACAGTGACTAAACACGACCGGTTTTAATGTTAACCAGGAGTCACTCATTTATAATCACGGCATCGTCTGATAAAATCAACATGCATCTACACTAAAGAGCGGCTATGCGGTTGTTTTGGTTAAATTATTTTTTTGTCTCATGCAGCGCACTGCCTGCATCGGAGTAACAAAACAAAACAACAAACAAAAAAAGTGCATGTGATATTAACAGACGAACTACGCTCATATTTATAATTCCAAACAATCAGTAAGTGACAGGTGCTAGGAAATGCTGTTTTGTACTCATTTATGGACGAGTTGGATGCGGTGCTTCTCTGCCGCTCACTGCACAGAACAGACATCGAGAGAGGTGACACTTCTCCGGGAAAGTCAGACCTCGTGTTCGCGGGACAGCACTAGCGAAATCTTCCAACTGAACCATAGCTAAGGTTTATCCAAAAAAGTCGCTAGGTTTGTCAGTATGAATATTCTATGGAAAAAAAGCAGCTAAAAGGGTCTGAAAGTTGCTAAATCTAGTGCTGAAGTCGCGCTCGTGTGAGACACGGGAGCTGATGGCAGGGGGGCGGTGGATATATGTGGTGGTCAATGTGGATGAGTTCTTCTGTGTCATCACGTTCTATTATTTCTACAGCTTCAGTTTCTGAACTTTCACGCTTAGTAACACATACAGCTGTGCCCTCACCACAGTGCAACAGTGAAACGGGACCCCTTTCAAACAGTGTCGCGTTCCGAACGTTGTTTAAGTGACATACCACTATTGCTGTATTTTCAAAATCCATATCATAACAAAAATAAAAACCGGTATTCGGTATGAACCGGTATACCGCCCAGCACTAGTTTAACACTCCCAATTCAAGGCAAATACTGTCATTTTACTATAAAATTAAAAAGTTTTGTACAATCTAGTTGAACTACAATAGTAATATTTCCATCTTGCTGTAATCAGTAGGTTCCTAGATGACCACTAAAACAGCAGTCCAGTGAAGGCATCCAAACATGAATGACTAGAGCCCAGTGCAGCAGGACTCACCCATGAAGCCAGTGGGGTAGGTGACATCAGTGCGGACCTTGCCATCGATCTTGATGAACCTCTGCATGCAGATCTTCTTGACCTCATCTCCGGTCAGAGCGTACTTGAGACGGTTCCTCAAGAAGATGATGAGGGGTAGGCACTCCCTCAGTTTGTGGGGACCGGTGGAGGGACGAGGAGCCTATGCAAACCGAATAAAAAATCCACATCCATTTGTCAAGTCCGTGCATACAGCATCACGTTTCTTAAGCACTATATAAACTAACAAATAGTGTCTCAAATACATCATTTGTCATTGAACAGGTCCACATGACTCAGAGACCATAGATCAGTACATCATTTTAAGGGGTTTTCCTCAAAAGCGTTTCTTTAAATCGAAAACTTTAACAAGAACAAGATTGAGCTCATCTATGCGACAGTAAAGCATCACTTACAAACACTCCAGTGAGTTTGTCCAGCATCCAGTGTTTAGGAGCTGCGACACGCTTCAGATGCTTCTTCGGTCCTCGGGCCTGTAGAATAATAGAAACACCTCAATCAGCTAATAGAGCATCCGGTATGAATACGTGCAGTAAATACACAAATGCACTACATCAGTGTTCTGCACCAGGAACAACAAATCGGCCGGCCGCGGCCTTCACATTCTTTCCTGCCATTTCAATACAATACCACTGAAGCGTGCTATTTAAACAACGCTTTATAGAAATATCATGTTTTATTGACTTAAAAAGTATTAAAACCACTGAACCAGTTTAAAAACTATCAATACACCACCAAGAAACAGTGAGTGCCCTTAACCGCTGAGCTATCGAGCTAAGGGACATTTTAGCCATAACATCTACGCTTTTTTTTTGGGACAACTTGTGTGTTGTTCATCTTCGATGGGGTGAAAGAGCAGCATTTGGAACAGGACTGGAAAAGTCAGCTCTTTTAAAACGTCGATGATTGTGGATTACTTTGGGAGGCTATCATGATTGAAATGCACTCACCATGTTGGAGTCTGCGGAAAAGAACCAGCCACTTCCTGTCAGCGGAAGATAAGCTGAACTACCGCTGCCGAAGAAGGACAACCCAAGCTTCCCCTATAAGTCCTACGAGCGTGTGCCATCTAGTGGGGAGGTCTGTAATCACACTTCAAAGCAATATAAATGAGATACTGTTGTGCTCATATACTCTATACCAGGGCTCTTCAAATCTTGCCCTGGAGGGCCAATGCGCTGCAGAGTTTAGCTCCAACCCTGATCACACTCACCCACCTGTGTTTTTCTAATGATCCTGAAGACACTGATTAGCATGCTCAGATGTGTTTGATTAGGGTTAGAGCTAAACTCTGCAGGAAAGTGGATCTCATGGGCCAGATTTGAGGATCCCTGCTCTATACCAGGGGTGCCCAAACTCGGTCCTGGAGGGCCAGTGTCCAGCAGAGTTTAGCTCCAACCCCAATTAAACACACCTGAACCAGCTAATCAAGCTCTCACTAGGCATACTAGAAACTTAAAGGCCGGTGTGTTGAGGCAAGTTGGAGCTAAACTCTGCAGGACACCGGCCCTCCAGGACCGAGTTTGGGCACCCCTGCTCTATACTGAATGTCTTGAGCCTCCTTCGATTTTTTTTTAATAAATGTATAAGTGTATGTTTCTTCATACGGGGCCTTTTTGGTTATTCCCGGTACGCAGAAGTTGCCACATTACTGTAGCCAATTTTAAAGACATTCAAATCATAGTTTGAATTCTTTTATGACAATGTCACAGTTGAGTGAACACCAGGGTGAATTTGAACTAATTTGACTACTTTAGTGCTATGCATAAAAAGTGAAAATTAACAGGAGTATTACAGTTTTGTTTGTTCTTCTTTTGTTTTTTTTTTTTTCATTTTGTCCCTTTTCTTAATCAAAATGTTTTGAAAAAATATATTTGTGAATGTTATTTCGATTTGTAATCATTTTGTAACTTTTTCATGTGCTTTTTCAAAATCTTAGTTTCTATCATTTTAGTCGCGGTCCTGAATGGCACGGATGGCATATCTTTAAGGATTAGACAGGGATGTAATAAATTATGCTACTGGTTTTGGCTTCAAGCGTTTTGTGTGTGTGTGTGTGTGTGTGTTTAAGTTGATGTACTTGTTTACCAAGGGGAAAACAGAGCCAGTAGTTAAGATGAGGGGAAAGTCCATTTAAAAACAAACTATTATCTTTCATTGTTTAAGATAGGGAAAAAATGCTTGGAAATTCCAGGTTGTGAAACAGGGCTGTGTTTTTATAAGCAGGTCAAAACCATTCATCCACTGGTCGGTCACTAGACAATCGCTTGAATGCCTTCTCCATTCTGCAGCATGTTTGATGTCTAAAATGTGCAGTTGGCATAGATGCCAGTACTAAACCAGTTAGTCATTCTGTTCGTGTCTGGGTCGCCGTGATTTTGCCAAGTAAGGACATTGTTCCTGAGCAAACATCTTTGTTGATCTGGAGCAACATAACATGTCAAAAATATAGACTAAAACCCAATCCCTACCCTTAAAACCAACCCTACCATAATTTAGTCTAAAATCAGTGTGGAATGCTAGTCATTACAAGGGTGTGAAAACCTAACCTGATCATAAGCCTAAAACAGAATTTCCTGAAAGTATCCTCAATTCTGATTGGTAATTGGAATGTTATTCCGGATAGGTTAATTGGAATGTTATTCAAGGTATCAGATCCTTGTGATCTGGAACAACATTCCAATTAACCAATTACAGCTGTGGGATAACTTTTCAGGAAATATCTGTTCAGGAACATGTTGTACTTTCATGTGTCACCTTCGTTGTCTAGCGCAGGTTCTGACTGTAACTGATCGGTTACAATGTTCTTTTTTTTTTTTTTAACCGTTTTCTCCGAGTTTATATTTTCACACTCCTGATAATATGAGCTTATTTGTAACCAATTTGAAATTATATTTTAATAGTAAATAATACTTGGTTGTATTTATTTGATTTTGGTCAACAGTTGTTCATCTTAAATCATGCATTTCTTTTGTCAAATGTGGGATTCAGTTAAAGTGTTTTATTGGAAAGAAAAAGACGATATGTTGTGCTTTGTATCTTTATTTTCCTCACATTCAGAAAAAAAAACAGAAAAGTACACACTTTTAAATATAATAGGCAATAGCTCTCTTATGTAGAAAAATAAATGGATAGAAGAAAAAAGTGCTAAACAAAAATCTTTGATTTAGTTTCAGTAAGTCACAAATTTCAAAAACAAGGGGGAAAAATCTGAGACAAAATATCTGACAAAGTCCTCTTTCAATGGGTAAATTTAATGATTTTTTTAAACATGTAAAATGTGTAACATTTGTGTTTTTGTAGAAGGCCTGCACAGATCTACATTACAATGAACTTACTTTATTCATACAGCCTACAAGACCAACAAAAAGGGAAAAAATGAGAAAGAGACAGTGAGAACACAACAGTAAATTTACATTTAGAGAAAAAACGACAGTAGGCAAAATTCTTTTTTTTTTTAATTAACATTGACCTTTTTAAGTGCATGAATCAATCATCTCTAGACAAACAAACTAAAATACAAAAATACGGCTATCAGACCATGCAGGCTGAATTGTGGGGTAAACAGACACGTCTCATTAATATATTTAACCATGGAAAACGTTCGGCCAGGTCGAGTTCCTCTGAGACCAGCGAAGCTTGCGATGACACGGCTTCTCGAGGGAATCTCTTGAATGATGGAGGGGCTCAGCTGAGCGCACCAATTTCACGATCACCTTCCATTACACACTTGTAATACCATCCGTCTGTTAGTCCAAATAGGGGCTGGAAGTCAGACCAATCGGCAGCAGGCAGGCAGCCGAAAGCCTTTGTTCTCTACAAACCATATTTGCTGTATATCTGTTCCTGCACCAACCTCACAATGAGGTGACCTTTCAAATCCACTCCACATATCATGATGTGGATTTCATAAGGGTGTGAATGAGCTTTGGAAAAATAGATGCCTGGAAGGCAGGGTGAAAAGTCTTAAGGATGGCCATTTTGGTTTGCGTGCCATGTCCTCTGACTTCTGAAGACTTTTGAAATTCTTTTGAAAGTCTATAGCTCGCATAAGAGCAAACCTACATTAGTCTGCCAAATCGACAACCATAAATAACAGCTCTTGACAGTTCATATCTGAGAGATGAATTTTCTTTTCATAGCCATATTAAATTGCCATTTATTGGGCGCTTTGATTTGGTAGCACCTGAGAGGGTCAGCAGCCAGCTGGCACATCCGCGATGAAGTCAAACTCATTCTGACCCAGCTCATTGGCACGGTCCAAACCCAGCTCCACCACAAGCGACATCAGAACTTCCTCATCGACCGGATCAGAATCAATGATCCCAGGTGCCTGTGCCACCCCAGGGGTGGTGACCTGTCCTGGGCCCACCATAGTGGCTCCGTACCCTCTACCGGGTCCAGTGGTAGCTGCAGAGGACAGATTCTGATAGTGGCTGTTGAGTTTCTGGAGCTGCATGGAGGCTATGAGATGCTGGCCGGACTGCAGGCAGAAAGGCTGGGGTTTTCCCAACACGGGGGAGCTGGGATGGAGGGCAGCAGAAGGGAAAGGAGGGCTCGTCTTGCCTGAACCAGAGTAGTGCAGGAGAGAGAGAGAGTCACGATCCTTCATGGTGGCACTAGAACGCATGAGGCTCATTAGATGGACACACCTAAAGGAAAAGATGATAACATGAAAGTCCCTTCAGAACATCATCTTTTGTGTTCCAATGAACGTTTGGAATGATGGCTGGAATACATAAAATGACTTTTGGAATCGGAACAGATTTTAAAATATTAAGCATCATACACTTCGTAAAATGGTTCCAGAGAAAAACTAGACATCACACACAACTGATAGTCACACACTACCAGACTTTCAAGTCATTACGAACACAACAAACACGCGCACAAATTGCAAAAAGACATATGAAAACAATGCGTTTTAACATCAGTTCAAATGATCAAACATGTCTGATATCCTCTGACCGGATGGAATCATAGTCTGAAGCACAAAATAACATCTGGGTCGCAATCATAAAGTACACCAAGTTTCTGTGAAATCAGCACTCCAACGGGCTCGAGGCAGACAACTGCATCGACTCCTTCAAACTGCAAAGATGGGCGCAAATCATGCGTATGTGTATTCCAGCCTTAAATTATAAAGATTTGTGGGTGAACTATGCCTTTAACTGAGATCACAAGGCAAGAGTTTCTCAATGGATTCAGAAGGGCAGCAAGTCATATGACTTTCCAAGACTATTGTAGAGATGAACCATTCATAATCCCTCAGATGTGGGGTTAATTATGAAGTACGGACAGCATCCTGTGAACTCCATAGTCCTTCCCGTCTCACATGGTTCTCGTCACACACGAGGACAAGTACTGAAGCAACTTATCATATTTGCTGCTCTCACCTCCTCAATTCCCCCCCCCCACTTTAAAAGTCCATTTTTTTGATGTGAAGCATAATATGGCTGAAAGCTGGGCATGCAGCTGCATGGACCCTCCCACTATAAGAGCAGCACACAGGCTCATCTCCAACATGTGACACTGTAGTCATTCATCTCGAGATCTTTGTGTTTAGCTCATTGTATTCATTATCCATCGCCTGGAAGCGGTCACATATAACACGATGAAGCCTCACAACTTAATTAGACCAAGACAAAGTCGTAAAACCGAACTTTGCGGTTATCGGCAAACCCTAACTTTAATATTGACTAGTGCCTGGTTTGGTTGGTGGCCTATTCAAATGAGTCCTTGAAAAAACATGGTAAATAAATGTGTATATTCCTACAGTTACGAGTAATAGTCATAATTTTAAAAGCGGTCAGAGAAATGATCATCTTTTTCCCAGTGTCTAATCTTGTGTCACATTCTTTGTGGTGGCGTACGATATAACTGCTCATTGCCTATACTACACTACAGCCAGTGAGATGCTGTGTTATTATGCATTAAACAGCATTAGGACACCACAAGATTAAAAATTAGTTGTGGACTTCAATCTGGTGTAAATACAGCTAATTTTACAACCAAAGAACTGGATTAGACCCAATAATTGGTCATCAATATCCAAGAGTGATGTGGAGTTTAGTAAATTCTATAAACAAAACCATCAAACAGTCGATTCTTTATATAAAACACTTTCAGATATATTACATCCAACGCGTCAGGTAACCAACAGCAAAAAGCGGTTGAAATAATACAGTTTGTAAAAAGTTATTTAAATGACTGTAAGTTGCACTAATGGAAATATATGAACGTAAACAAACAAACGTAAAACGAAATGTCTTGATGATAACTTACCTTCTACAGGAGAAAGTGTCACGATACCATATCGGTGCCTTGTTGCGCTCAGCCATATGGTCTAAAAGAGCAAGAATTGTGTATAATTTAGGGAAAAGTTAAATGCGGACTAAGACCCACTTGCATCAAAATAGCCGTTTGTTCTCAAGCCGAGCTGTTTTATTGGCAGACAGATAATTAAGCCGCTCTGGAACTGAATTGAGAAATGTATCCCCGATCCTGTGGCATGATAAGCACCTCAATGAACGGTTATCTGACTCCCCGTGCTTTAGGCCTAATACACACACTCACGCCTGTCAACGAGGGATCCGACGCCCCGCTACGATAACTGACATGAAGCATCTTGCAGAGACTGACTTGGTAGAAGGGATAGCGGTCGTCATTTAAAATTACAACATTGAACGGATTTACTTGACTCCAGAGTTAATATCTTTGTGCTTAATCCAAGAGAAATACAAAACATTAAAAAATTCGACACATGCATTCCATTTCTTCGTTTAATATCCCACTATCCATGTTGGGTAACGCATAACGTGTGTTACGTAATCAGATTACTTTTTTTTTTTCAAGTAACTAGTAAAGTAATGTATTACTTTTTAATTTACAAGAGAATGTCTGAGTTACTTTTGCAAATAACTAACGCAAGTTACTTTTTTCCCCCAATTTATTGATTGACAGCTCTCCTGTCCCCATGTTGCTGTAGTTCTAAAATAAATATGAAATGCCATTAATTCCATCTCAACCACACACACAAAACAAAAGATCAGTATGCCCTCCAAAATTAAATAAAAAACTGCCACTTCAGATATGACTGCAAAACCTGCAATTTGAATGTTAAACACACAAATATAGCCTATTTTACAATGTATCTTAATCCCATCTATTATCCAATGCTTTGCTTGCGGACCGTCGATGTCTTCCAGTTCAACAGCGTACTAATAACTATAATTACTCTAGACAAACATTTGTGTGTTTTTTTTATTGCTGAAGTGTGTTGAAATTTCTGCATTCTACTGTACGGACGTAAATGTACTTTCCCTTCAGCCTGAGGCTTATTCATTTCACTTTTGGTGTTGAAACGGCTTTTATATATTTGCCAAAAATATAAATTTTTATTTAAAAAAAAACAAACAAGCAAGCCCTGTCCAGATTTTAAAAGTAACGCGAAAGTAACGTAATGCATTACTTTCCATAAAAAGTAACTAAGTACCGTGATTAGTGACTTTTTTATGGAGTAACGCAATATTGTAATGCATTACTTTAAAAAGTAACTTTCCCCAACACTGCCAACGATACAAACTACTATAGGCTCCGTGTGCTGGAGTGGAGTTTTATCCGTGTTTTCTGTTCACCCTTATACAGTCACTTAATAATTATCTTTCATAGACACACCACAGACAGTACAAATATCGCTGAGACAATTAGTCCTGATTGAGTCGTAGATTTTCTAAACACAATATGGTAATCAAAGAAATGTATGTTTTGAAGTTCTTTTTGACCAAAATGCTGCTGCTGCAAAATGTAGAACTAAACGGACAAAACGAGAATTTGTCACGTGTCATTCTCCACTGAATCAGAGATTAAACTGAACCGCGTCGATTAAAAAAACCTGTTCCGACCGAAACCGGTGTAAGCTGTCTAACAAGACTTGAGCTGCTCATCTCAATATTGATTAAAGGAGAGACGCAGGCAAACGGCTGCTTTCTTTTCCGTTTAAACGGGTTTAAAGACCGCATCTGCCGTCATTCATGAAGACACTTCACATGTAGATGAGGAGGGAAGTGACTGGTGAAGGAGCAGGGCTTGCTCCACTCCTGTGGGAAACGTTATGCAAATGAAGACAAACGGTTTTGACATGCCCTTTGTTTGTCACAACTCGAGAGCTAATGTCATGAAGGCCACTTTTGTATAGAAGAATGGGTCACACTCCTCAAATACTTCATTTCAGTCCAGTGCTGCTGACAAAAACTCTGTACAAATCTGTTTGGAGTGAAAGGTTGAACACGTCGTCAGGGAAGACAGACGAACACTTTGCATAAAATTCGTTGGGATGTCAAACACAGCCTACCACTAGATGAGCAGGTGCCACTTCCATTAGGAACGTCTTCTAGTCCGGGTAGATGATCAACAACCTTTTCAGGCGGTTTGTACTAGACACCAAATGCACACAAGACCTTATAGATATCATACTATATATAAAGTTGAATCACTTTCCTTTCCTTTCAAATTCCCAAAAACGATCAAACATGGTTTTCAAGGGTTCTGGATGGAGTTTTTCAGATATCATTATTTGAAACCCTTGTCACTATTTTCCAGGTATTTCACATTTTTTCAAACGTTATTGCAGTTTTACATTCGAAAATTACAAACATAGGAGAGCTTATTCTGTTCATCGTTTTGTGTATGCATTGCATCTTGGTAATGCATTGGAAATAACCGAACGATCTGGACAGAAAAGTCAATACAAAAACATTTGGGTATCCATGTTGATTTTGCTCAAAGTACAGAACACACAATTACACTTCAAGTATATCATATGCTTTATTAAACTATTCACCCACCCCCCCCCCCCCCGCCTTATTATAGTAGTATTTCAAAAGCAACCTGCTCCAGAAAACCAGAGGACAAATTCAAAGCAGGTTCCGTGGAAGTATTTCACAGACTGTTGGGGTTTTTAATAGCGCAGTCATTAAAATCAGCGTCCCTAATCTTCGGTCGGTTTAATTCCTGCCAAGTTCTTAACAGCCTCTCTGGTAGCATAGCGTTTTATTGGTCAAACCACGAATACCCAGCCTGCAGCTCCCAAGCGCCCATAAAGCACTTAATGAATCACACTTGGTGTGTCATTCAGAGAAACCTCTGCAACCTAGAAATCCATAAAGATCATGCTGAAAAGAACAGGACTTCCCCTAGTGAAACACAAGGACAACACTCACTGGAAGAAAAAGCCACACAATTTATTTTTTGTATTTTAATATATAACAGAAAAGCATTTATACAAAAATTTTAAGTTGACAGGCAACTTGAAAACATTTGCCATTTTTGACTCACTCGTCAGACGAGAAAATAAACATTGTGGTAAAAAGCATGCCATAGGCAACATAAAACAGTTCATGAAGCCAACATGACTTGGAATTTGGTCAGTCGGCCTATTAAATTTCACTTATGCAGTCTGCCTATTAAATTTCACTGCAAGATATTGCAGTTAAAAGTTATAAAAGATGGTTTCATTAAGGGGGATGAAGCCAAACTGTAAAGATCTCAGTGACTTGCCCTGTGCATCTAAACCATGGTTCAACATGTTTCTGGGATGCATCTTTGACAAGACAATATCTCACTTTCAAATGATCCCATATAGTTAAAACAGAAAAAAAGGTTATCTGTGACATACTGCACGCACAACATGTTGCATTCACACTGAATTTCACCTGAAAATGGCTTTGGATATCTGTAAAAAAAAGTACACCCATTAAATATTTGCCCCTGATCCAACATTGACTAAAACCGTTCAAATGTGGCAACACTGGCCCATCTCTGCATTTACATTTTTTTTCCCTGGAAACATCCAAGTAATGTTTTCCAAGCTCCCCTCTGGCGATGGCTCCGACATATTGTCTTCATTAGAGGAAGCAGGGTCCTCTTGAAACTGAGCTGGGAGCCCAGTATTTTTTTTTTATGGGGGGTGGGGGGTTTTTTTTTTTTGTTTGGGGGGGGGGGGGGGGGGGTTTTTTTTTTTTTTTTTTTTTTTTCTTTTTCCATGGTTTTTTTTTGGGGGGGCTAAACTACACATTCTTCGATTCCCTTAACAGCAGGAGATAGAGAGGGGTAAAGACAATTCTTAAAAATGGGTCAAAATGAATTACAGAAAACATATTGAGCAATATTAATACAGTGATAGAGACATGTGGTGTAATGAATGGAACTGTGAAAAATTTACAAATGAAATTAGTGCTGGCAAACCTAAATATATACAAAAACCTGCTGTGTCCACCTGAACGTCTGCACAAGAACCTACCACACTTTAATGTCACAATGACACAAACTGAAACAAAGCAGCGAGGTTGCAAATCTGGAAAAAACAGGATTTCCTATGACGTCTCTTACGGAAGCACAAGCTATTCAAATATTTCTAAATCTAAATCAATTTACATGGATTTACAAACCGCAATTTGCATTGGAATTGTGCCTGCCATTCACACTAGCTGAGCTGAAAAAGGACGTCTCCTTTGTTCTCTCCAGCTGGTTGGCAAATTAATTTGAATTTAAGGCTCTAAAGGAAATCCTGGTTTAAAAAAAGGAATCAATAGGAATCCATACTTTACAAAGCAAGCTTTATAATCATTTTAAAAAATGTCATTTAACCTCATTTTTAAAATTTGATCTGCAATAAGGCCACAGTTTGTCATGAAATGTAGCTGAAGTCATGGCTCCTACAAAATTGTTGAGAAAAAGCATTCCCTCATTTTCAGAGATTTAATCGGAAGGCATACATCTACAGTGACATTTTAACACTATTTTTAAGCACAACATGTTCCTCTTACTTTGAAGGTTGCGGTTCCGAAGGCCTTGGAACTAATTATCTTCAATTCTCATTTGAAATGAGCAAGCTTTTCTTTTCCTAAACCTCGAGTGGTTTCACATTAAGGAAACCGTAAACGTTTATGAATCTATTTACATGCAGAATTTAGCAGATGTCCGATGATCTCCCGTCTCCATCTTTCCGGCCTACACATGCATGCTCTTTTCAAATATGACTGTTTTCAGGGACGTAATCAACAAAAATGTCCAGTTTGTGTGTAGTCGTCTACAACATGCACAAACGATATGGTCTCTATTAACACCCACTGTTTAAAATTATATGGCATTCAACATGAATTTGATAAACTCAGCAGTATGTGCTGATCAGAACCACTGAAAACAACCATGTATGGTGTTTACTCGTTTTTGCCCCTCTTTCTCTCAGCATTTTATAATGCAAGGCTGAGTGTCGGAAATCTTACCCAGATGTGCTTGGAAACTCCAGTAATGTGTAACAACTGCAAGCCTCTCTTTAAATTACCTGCATTAATCAATCGCAGTTCTTCACAGAGAAATGGTTGTGCATATTATCAGAATGCATGCCATATTATGCATGCTTGGGAAGGTCAGACACACAGACTTCAGGTAACTCTCATCACACAGGTTGGCACTCGTCTTGCATTTGCTTCCCTCATCTGCATGATTTCCTTTCCCTCATAAACATGGCGCTTATGTGACATACATAAGACTGTAAACAACCACTGAGCACTACAGAAAAATCCTAATTAAACAGTTTAATTGATGTGAGCTGTTCACTTGAAAGCTGAGGCACATGGGGCTGAGCGAGCTTGTTGAAAAACGATATGGGAGTCTTTAGAAAACCCTGCACTTCAATGGTGTAATTTAGTGCCTAATAAAACCTCATCACAAACAATTACTTCCTCTTAATATAAACCCAACCATCTGACATCTATTGACCAGTGTGCTACACTGTCCTGACTATCCAAACAACAACTACAGTCAATTACCACAAAATACCTGGCATACAAATAGTGCCAGCCTACTTCAAACCACTGGCCAGGTATAACACCACATTCAATTCACCTGGCACATAGAAGTCTCATTGAATTTGTATAGTAAACTAACTTCCTTCCTTCCTTCCTTCCTTCCTACCTACCTACCAACCTACCTATAAATGAGCCAAAGCAACCCAATTGCTATACATTTTGTCCTAACTTAATTTCATTGTTCAATGAACTTAAAATACATATACAAATAGATTAAAAAGTGTACTCAATCCATTTGTGTTGGGACTTAATCAATCTTTCTGTTGCATTAACTGAAACTTTGCAGTGTTATTTTTAAAATTAAGATAAAATAGATGTTTTCTATTTTTAATGTATTCTAAATTGTAATTTATTCCTGTGATGGCAAAGTCAGTGTCACATGATTCTTCAGAAATCCTTCAAATTTGTTGACTTGGTGCGCAAGAAACATTTTTTAAAATTATTTTCAATTGTTGAAAATGGATGTTCCGATTAAATCATGATACTTTTTTTCAGGATTCTTTGCTGAATAGAAAGTTCAAAACAGCATTTATTTGAAATACACTTTTTTTGTAACATAAAACTCTGCCAATTTTGATTAATTTAATGCATTCTTAGTGAATTAAACTATTACCTTCTTCTTCAAAAAAAAAAATCTTCCTGACCCCAAACTTTTGAACAGTTGGAATACAGATAGAGACTTGTCTTTGTACACATTTGAATCTACTCTGGATACCTTACATTAGATGTTCCACGTACAAGTAAAATGACAGACAGATAATTGCTCCATCAAAAACGTATTTGAAACTAAAAATACCCAAAAACAATTATATCTCAGACATAGTTACAGGTTTTGCATAGCACATTTTTAACATATCACACGTAAATTGTGTGTTTCAACATGGCAGAACAGATGCCACTTAAAAGTCATATATGCCCATATAAACTCATCGGTTAACCTAAAGAAGCCGCACAGAATCAAAGTAGAGGAGTTTGTCAGTTCTCAGAAAACTGAGGATGTGATGTGGTGCCTGCAGCACCGGACACTTAATGTAGTTCCACTGCGGTCATTTCGAAAGCTGATCTCTGTACACTATTTCACTGTCTGATGACCCTCTCTAAACAGAAGACCCCTAAAAGCCAAAATGATCTGGAATCTGTGCCCATGTGTGATATAGCAGTCTTAAGAGATGGGTGGAAAGCCTAAATTGGAAGTTGAACCGTCTGCGCCTTAAGCCCTTTTTAATTATTACCTAGAGCTGCGGGACAGAGCGAACACACAGCACATGCTACACATACCGCATGGGCACAGAAAATAAGCATGTTTGCATATTTGTCATGTACTGTTTAAGGAATAGGCAAAACTCTCTCATTGCAAAAATAAATAAACAATTCCGGCAAAAAAGAGTAAAAGTAATGCTTGTTGATGAATATATCTTCTGAAAAATTGATAAAAAACAAATTATTTAGTATTATACGATTAAAATGTGTGTTTTCATACAAAGAAAACCTTTCCCTGCACCATAGCTCTTAAATCTCTTTCAGACTTAAGGTATGGCCACATTAGCCACATTTCAGTAAAATTTCACCAAAAAAAAGCTCCACTGTTTATTGCATATAGTGTAACGATGCATGAAGCACCACTCGCAGTAAAGTCAATTTCAAACTAAGCAGCCTTTTTTGGGGGGCGAATTTATGAGACCCTCTCATACAAGTGAAATCTACATGGGGAGCTTTTTTGCCCTCACAAGAAACTCCCAATCACACAGATTCCCATTTAAATGACTGGATATCGGCCATAAATTTGGCCAAACAATGTTTGTGTGTGAATTTGTGACCACAGCTGCAACCGCACCTGCAACTACTATTCATTTATTGCACAAAAGCAACAAGAACAATATAAAATAAAAACGATTAACAGGCGCAAGCATAGGCAGAGTTTCTATTTATAACACGTGTTTGCAGCGTTGAGCAATGTAGCCAATAACAGACATATCTGTTGATTTCTTGAACCCGTTTGCCAACAGAGGTGCTTTAAAGGGGTGCTATTATGCTTTTTCACTTTTTCGACTTTAGTTAGTCTGTAATGTTGCTGTTTGAGCATAAAAAAGATCTGCAAAGTTATAAAGCTCAAAGTCCACTTCAAAAGGAGTTTTTTTAACAGAAATCACCTTTCAAAAACTACAACGAACGACTCGTTTTGGACTACAACGCATATTTTCCGGGATTTTGTGATATCACAAATATCGACGAATGGGACAAAACCTGGTTGAGCTGCACTAGAGAAGACAAAGAGTGTTATCACTATGTCGGAGACACCTAGCGTTCCAAGGCATACAACTTGAGTGTGCTTACAATCATCCTTTTTATGCGCGCCCAGCTCAAATTGGAGTTGCTTTTTGATGCAGTATTTACACTGAAGATCGCAGCGCTGGTTACAGGGCGGGACATTTCCCAACCCATCGTGCCCGAGTGCGGGCCATCCAACACACACTGGCCCAGCTACCAATCACAGCACAATTCGTATTCAGAAGGCGGCCTCATTTGATACAGTATGATTCATGAGCCTTACCTGCCAGACTGGGGAGAGAGGTGTTGTATTAATGTAAATTATGTGAAAAATAATGCGTTTTTTGAACCACTAAGCATGAGAGCATGTTCTAGTACACCCCCAAAACAAAATCAAGATTTTGTAAAAGAGCAAAATAGGACCCCTTTAAGTTAGAACCCACTCAACGCTCAAAACGCCTGAAGTCTTGTGCAGTGCTGAAATTTGCGTGCTCACGAGTCCTCTTATTATAACACACGAAGTGTAGACATTGTGTTAAGAGTCATGGGTTATCTTTGAACTTGTGTTTATAACAGATCGTTGTGATGATCGCGATGGAACGGCCATTTCAGCTTTTTAATGATTAAAGGGCGCGCACTTTGCTTGTATTCTGCCATGCCAAACCATGCACACAGCAGCTGCTTGCTTTAGTATAGTTAAAAATAACAGTGGTTTGTGAATATTGATGCTTTAATAACAAATATTTTATCGGAAGAGTTTATGCTGTTGTGGCTAGGCGACACGGAACTTACTATTTTGATGGATGTACTGAAAAAAAATCGATATAGGCTACTTTTATGCTGGCTGAGCGGGAAAAAACATGAATGTTGCGGGCGGGACGAGATAACGTATTTCTGTAGGAGCGGGACAGAAAAATCCGTCCAACACAGGTCTCTAACCTAGTGTGTTAAAATCTGTTCAGATTTTAAAAGTTGTGTAGTGTATTCTAGCCTTAAGATGAAGTGAATGTCAGAAATGAGGCTGTCAGTTTTCAGACTGTACTGATTGCTTCCTCATACGATGAGGTGGTGACCTCCGAGGGACCTTCAGCTCTGCAGCAAAGATGCCAGCTCTCAAGAAGAGTAAGTGGAGAAGACGTTAACCAGAGCAGGGGCCGGACTGAGAGATCAATAAGATGTAAATGGGGAGAGAAATGTTTAGTCGCAATTGAAACGCCAGTAAGTAGACTAAAGCTAAGGTGGAGCAGATGTGACTGTCTGTTTCCTTCAGCTTGTTGATGAGCATTTAAACTCAAGGGCTGCACAAAAGTCAAGGGTGGTAAACAGGTCAACTTCGATCCATAAGGAGCTAGGTGATAAGAACAGGGGACCACAAACCGCCACTCATATCTCTCTCATAAACATCAGTGGTTTAGAGGGGTGAACACTCATTCCTTTAAAGAGATAGTTCACCCAAAGATGAACATTCGGTCATTATTTACTCATGACTCACAAGATTTTATTCATACTATGGAAGTCAGTGGGATCCACTGTTGTTTTCGACCCTTTTTGACTTTACTGTATGGCCAAAACCGTTCATTCAAAATATCTTTTTGGGTGAACTACTCGTTTAAAGGGGTCATATGATGCGATTTCAATTTTTCCTTTCTCTTTGGAGTGTTACAAGCTCTTGGTGCATAAAGAAGATCTGTAAAGTTGCAAAGACTAAAGTCTCAAATCCAAAGAGATATTCTTTATAAAAGTTAAGAGTCAACCAGGCCCTCCTAAAACGGCTCGTTCTAACACACCCCCACATATCTCTTTCACTATGTGGGAAGATTTGCATAACGTCGCCCTTATGTTCACGCAAAGAAAGAAGGCGTACTTTTATTCTCGCTGTAGTATTGTTGTTGCTGCCACCATGTCGTGAAGGCACTGTGTGTTTCGTTGTGAAAGCGAAACTACTTTGTTTGGCCTTCCAAAAGAAGACGATATCTGCTTCGTCATGCCTAGAGCTGATCCGTGCTGGTTGCTGAGGAAATACTACATTCTCAAGCCCGCCCGCCTCTGCTCACTCTAGCCCTCCGGCCGTTCCTCACTCTAGCCACCGGCCTCTGCTCACGTCTAGCCACCGGGGGGGGGGGGGTGTTTGATGCTGTGTTTATCGTGTGTGAAAGCAAAACTTTGTTTGGCCTTTCAAAAATGGACACGACTAGAAATCATTGGTTAAGTTGTATTTACAACACTGTTCCAGAACACTTCAACCCAAATATTCAGATGTGTGCAGCACATTTTATGGATGACTGTTTACTGATCCTGGTAGAGTAGGCTACAATGCTGGCTGTTCTGACTCACGGACTGCAAGTAAGATTTTTATATTTAAAGATTTTTTATTATTTTTAGTTAGTTATTATTTCGTTTTTATATTATTTTTATATGTTCTTTGGGTAGTGTAGAGTAGGGCTTGTTGTTTGTCATTTCTCCAATCACAAATGCAGACATGGTTTTATGTTTATGCGGCGCGATGCAACGCAACGCATTAAAAGACTGTATAAGTCATTATAATCCATATTTATGTCCTCACTGGTTGCAACGAATGCCTCGTTTATAATGGGTTTTTTTTAATGTTTTTGTCTCATCGCTCCGGCCCTGACAGGGCAGCACAGTATGGTGAGGGGAGTAACATTTCCATCACACGCTTGAGAAATTCAGCCAATCACAACGCACTGGATAGCTGTTCAATCAGAGCACACCTCGCTTTTCAAACCGATGAGCTTTGTAAAAATCGATGCGTTTCAGAAAGGCGGGGCATAGAGGAGAAACAATAATGTACAGTATGTGGAAAATAAAGTGTTTTTTTTACCTTAAACCGCATAAACACATTTCATTACACCAAATAATGTTCTTTTTAGCAACATCATATGACCCCTTTAAACAATCCATCAATCTAGTTGCTCTCTGTACCATTTTAGATGAAAAAACTTAAATAGAAATGTTGTTTCAACTAACTAAAATAAAATTAGTTATTATAAGTACCATAATAGTATAAAATGGCTGAAATTAAATAAATGAAATCTAGATAGAAAATTTTTTTAAATTGACAAAAGCACAACATTACTAAAAATGAAATTATAGAAATAACCTAATTCAAAATATTGATAAAGTACTATAATTTATAATAAATACAGAGGTGTAGTTTTATAATGGCTTTTTACTCAAGTATAAATAGTTTTGTTGACATTTACTTCACTAAATTTTAAAGAGAAAATTGATACTTTCTCAATACATTTCTCCAGCCCCTTTCATAACATTTGCAACTACAAAGCACAAAAAAGTAATGACAGCAAGAAAATCTTTGTGGATCGGTCATTATGATATCCAGTTCACAAATTAATATTTTAATCAAATTCAGTTCCTTTGAATCTCTACTTTTTTGTGAAAGGTATTAAACAAACTCTCCCTTCATCATATACAGTAGTTGCAGCCTATATTTATATTTGTATACATTTATTTGTTTTAGTGTTTAAGCGATGCTAAAGATTAATTGATCAATTCATTTCACAAAAAGGTCTGAATGATCCCAATCACAAATCTGAATCTAAATCTCGAAAAGCACAACATTTTTGTGTTAAAGAATGTAATAGTAATGATATTGTATTTTTACTTTCTTACATATTGTATATTGTATCATGTAAAGTATATGCACTTTTATAACTGTGTTTCTGTTAAAACACAGTAGTATGAAATTTCATTTCAACATCATTTATATCATTTATTGCTGAATTAGGAGTTTATGGCAGTATGAACACGTACACAGTATGAATCACTGTCAGATATGAATTAATTAAATGGTATTGTAATTAAAAATTTTCTTTCAGATATAAAAATGAACAATTCAGTAATAAAAAGTGATGCAGCATCATTAAGAACAAACATGATCTACGAATGTAATGACACAAGGATTTTTCCTTTTTGGGTGAGCAATCTCTCTAATGTTTGTTAATATTGATATTTACACATCCTAACACAGACTTCAGCAACCAAGTACTCAGCTAGTCTGCCAAACATACAATCAGTTGTAGTTTTAATTTCAGTTAATACTTTTAATGAAGTATTTTTTAATGAGCTACTTTAACTTCACTTAAGTCAATATCCATAAATGTGTCTTTACATTTACTTAAACATGACAGTATGATATTTGAAACAACACTATATAAATAACACGAAAATAACACTGCACCACACCATGAGTAAAGTGAAGGACTTTGTGAGACTTGGGTTGGCTTTTCTGAATCAAATTTGTTCGTATATACAAACAATGCCTGTGTGTTATAATATTTGGAACACTGCTTTTCCGTTTTCACTGCCAGATTTTTGCCCATTTACACAGACGTTTGAATGAGCTCAGAAGGAAAAATCTTTATTTTATTACATCCAAGGGGCATCTGAAATGTTCTCAGCATAGCTTTGAAACATGTTTTGAGTCTTAAGACTACTGTCCCTGGAGAAGGTGAAAAGGCAAGGGTCTGCTGAAACCTCAAATAAACGCACACACAGAGTTCATGCACAGTTGCTGCAATAAAAATACACTGTTATAACTAATAAGAAGAAACTTGTGTCAAAGGGACAAACCAAACACTTTGTCAAGAAACATCTCATAAAAGTGTGGATAAGTGCGTGTCTGGGGCCCTGCACGTACATGTGTGCAAATGTTCCTAGTTTAGCCTGTTCTCATTCTCTTCCCAGCCACTCTAACTTCCCAGTTTCTAAGAATGCTTTGCTTATTTGTTTACTGATGACCGGGAACATCAAACAGACATGTTTCTCTTTTCTACAGCTGAGGAGAGCCAGTCATAAGGGACAACTGTGGTTGGTTTAAAGGTCTCCCTGGTGACTTAAGGGGGGTGGGACACATAGTTCTTGAGGAGGCTGGAGGGACAGCTGGATGAATGAATGACTGACACGACATCCTACCCATCATCAATGGTTTTCCAAATAAACAGGCCATTACTTTAAATATTTGAACCAGCTTTGAAATGGACAAAAGTAATTCCATCTGTGGAAATGGTATTCGATTAAGTGTGACATTCAGGGCCGGTGTTTGTGTTTGGTGAGTTTCTGGTAGAGATGCACCGATCGGCCAGGAATCGGAATCAGCTGATTTTCCTCATGATCGGCCCGGATCGGTGATCAGTCGGTCAGTCTCACTTCTTTCCGATTTCGATCCGTTTTGTTACCAGCAGCACAGGCAATAACATCAGCCGCACATTCTCGCTCTCTTCTCTTCCTCCACAACCCCCGTCTCTACACACCCACGTCTCTTCCGTTCCCGGTCTAATAGTGCTTGTATTGCGCATTATTTAATCATTCCAGCAGGTTTCGCGGCTTAATACCAAAGCGCATGAAAAACACCCTGATCTATATTATGACGCCCATCACGTCAGTCTCAAACAGCTTGTGAGCCACAGATACCAAATTGAGTGGCTAACTGCGCTAAAACGGTCAAATACATACAGGTTTTTATGTCAAAAAATGCTGCTTGGCGAGTATCCAGTTAAAAACAGTCAGTTTTGGAACATTAAATAGTTGAGAAAGGGAACACATGTTGAGTAACGTTATATTGGTCTGTGGTTAAACTCTTAAGCGACAATAGTCCAATATACCTGCTGCTGTCTGGGGGGGGGGTTGTTGTTCATGTTATCAAATAACACAAGACAACGCAAATCACTTTCTGCTCTTGAGTGAATATGTTTTATAACTTTAATGGTATGCATTAATCTGTATTTAATTTTTACAATGAAGACTACAGAACAGTTCCAGAACAAAATCTAAAATAACACACTGGATTGTTATTTTTCGCATTTTATTACTTTATTTCTGTAGTATTTCTTAGCTGAATAAAAACTTACTTAACCTGAAAAACTTAGTTTCATAGCTCTCTTTATTCTATTGCATTTATTTGTGCTGTTGTTTGCCATTTTGTTTTATTTGTTCTTATTTTATTACTGACTTTCTACTTGTGTGCTTTTTTATGAAAATAAAACTTTGCGTTGAAGAAAAGTAGATTTTTGTTTGTATATGCTGTCAATTATTGTTCTTAGAAAGAAAATTGGAATTGGCAAAAATCGGTATCGGCAGATCACACTAACAAAAAATCGGAAATCGGAATCGGTCAAGAAAATTGCAATCGGTGCATCTCTAGTTTCTGGTTGTTGTCATGGTGATTACCTTTGATGGTGCTGATGACCCGCTCCAGATGCTGGCTCTCATTGCGGTCAGGCCGGCAGCTCGGGCTGATCTCCAGGGAATAATCCGGGCCGTATTCAGTGAAGTACTGGATTAGAGATAAGCAAAGCAAAACACAAAACGTACTTTAAGTCACCATTACTTAAAGTGACAATTCTTTACTGCAGCATTTATTATACATTTTTTATTTGTGCACCTTTTTTAATTCATGTGTTTTAAAAGACTTCAAAAGAGATCATGAGGATGAAGATATTTCATTCAAAAAAAATTTAATTTTGAAAAATGTTTTTTGTCCATTCAATCAAATCATAGGGGTCCCAAGTTATTTTCGACCATGCTGTCTTTCTTTCTTATAAACAAACTCTATGTTCCACAGAAGAAAGAAAGTCATAAGGGTTTGGAACAACGTAAGGGCAAGTGTATGATGACAGACTGTTCGTTTTTGGGCAAACTGTCCATTTAATTAAATTGCTATCAGTCAAAATTTGGAATTATGTGTATGCTATTCACACTTCCTATGACTTGCACTCAAAGAAAGTGCAAATGACTAGGATGGAGACAAACCAATGATTTTCCAGCTAGGACAGAGTCGCTGCTAATCACAGCTTCACTAATGACCTTTTAATGTGATCTAGGTTTCCTTCAATAAAACAAGTCCTGTTCTTTGTGAGATTTTTCTCAGATAGAAAGCAGCATATACGTAAGTAAATATGGGAAGGTTTAGTGTTGGTAGGGTAACTGGTGTTTAAATTGGACAGAGATCAGATTTGGTTGTATGTGTGTTACACGCATTAGCTCAACTCTGCTTTCAATTACTTGTCTTTTGTTTATCCGGCTTACCTCCGGTCCCAATGCGCTCCAACATGTTAGGGTTTACATAACATATGAGTCTGTGAATGTGTGCAGTCAGGTTAGGTAGTTCACCCAAAAATAAAAATTATGTCATCAATTACTCATGTTGTTCCAAACCCATAGGACTCTCTTGTTTATCTTCTAAACAAAATTAAGATCTTTTTAATCAATCCTGAGAAGATTTCTGTCTCTCCATTAAAAGACCATTCCACCATAACCCTGATGCATCAAAAAGTTGTAATAATTTTTTTTGGGGGGTGAACTATCCCTTTAACTTGTTTCAAAAATAGATCACAAACAAAGTTGATTAAGTCAGATAAAATTAGACAATCCCTCCTCAACAGGACAGACTAAGAAAAAAAACAAAAACAATGATCCACTCTTCGAGTCAAAATATGTCCCAACACTTCATTGGCTCCAAGTGTCTCATTATAAAGGTGAGTTTGGGTTTCATCTCTTGACCTTTTCAACTTTGACCTCTTAACTATAAACACCACCCAACATCCATTATGGATTTCCCCAAAGCTCATTTCCAGCATTTATTCCACTCCAGAATTCTGGGAGCCAGCTACTTCCCAGACGCAACGGCACAAAAAGTCCCACCCACAGAAGAAGATACAGAGGCCACACTAATTTGTTACTGTTGTGGCGTCACAAGTTTTGTTCAAGATGCATGAGATTGGAGAGGTTAAGGAACACCTGAAGGCCTGTTGTCTCCTCTGCTGAAAATTTGTAGTTGACAAAAGACAGTAAGCTTTATGAAATCATAAGCTGTCAAAACATTCACTAAATCACTGAACACAGGGTGTATTTTATTATTATCTTTAGTCAATAACATGGGTGGACAAACAGCATCTACACTGTCTGAAAAGCTTCCCTTCTAGATCAGTCAGTACGTGCGGGCGGTAATGAGCCAAACCCGTGCTGACAGTCTGTCTGTCTCACACTTTACAGTGAAGTACCAGACCTGGTTCAAAGGGCAAAACTACAGACAATGCAAACATAACACTACTGGCACTCACAACATCCTGTTGAACTTGCTGTGAAAAAGTTGGCAGTCAGTGAGAACTTGTGTATGTGCATCAAAAAAGATTTCTAAAGGAACATTTCACAAAGGTAGTTATATCACAAATTGAGATACAAGAAAAACCAGCTGAACTCTGATGGTGAACTACCCTGCTGTGCATAATGGTTTCACAAAAATCAATTTGCAAGGCAACTTGCCCATCTAAAACAGTTCCACATTCGCACAACTTTAGTCTTCTCAATCCACACACAGGTCCTCTATAAGGGGTCTTTGCTGTCTGTCACTGTTCTGCCCAATGGGGTCTTCACCCCCTCAAGTTATGCAGAGAAGACAGAAAACCTTCCCACGTAAAGCGTAACCACAGCTGTCATCTTGAGATTGTGTTCATGTTAGCTGGCTGAGCTCATTAATGAACAATACACCTGTGTAGGATCCTGTAAATTCTGTGGCCAAGTGTTTGAGATCATGGGTGGAGTACTTCAGTTGATCACTGGTATGTTGACGTTTGTCTTTAAGAGACACTGTTTGTACAGTTGGGGGAAGTGATGCAGGTTGTCCAGTCCTTGTAACCCCCTCTGAATTCTCATGTGAAATGGAGTTAAATAAAAGAAGAACCAGAGGGGGGAAATAGATCTCTGGGTGTTTGTTATTTCACTAGGCTGTGCTGAAAATAACTTGGCAGAAACAAGTGAAAAGGAGTTTTGTTTTTTTTTAAAGGAGAGGATGTACAGATGTCGACTGGCCACAGAGCAGTGAGCGCTGTTTCCACCCGTGGGCTGGGCTGAGCTGAGACCCTGACAGCACTCAAACAAAAACATAGCAAATTCCCTAACACTTGCTGATAAGATTTTGACCAGAACAAAGCCACACGTTCCCTGCCTAGCCAAACTGGCCATCAACAGGAACTTTTTGTAGATTTAACACTTTCCTGTCCTCTTAACCACTACAGACGACATTAAATGTACTGTATAGTTCACCCAAAACTACAATTATGTTATCATTTACTCAACCTCATGTCATTCCATAATTGTATGACAAGATATTTTGAAGAATGTTGGTAACTTAACTGTTTTGGTGACATTACTTAAAAGAAGATATTTTGAGAAATGTCTTTTTTATGTTTCACTGAAGAAAGAAAGGCATACAGGATTGGATCAACATTAATTTTAACTTTTAACCCTTTAACTTCTTCTGTAACACGGCTATTTAGTTTTTTGTCAGTAATCAACAATGCCAAATTGTCAACTGTACAATCTTCATTTAGAATTTCACCTCTCTTAAACAAGATAGTAAAAATGAATAATAAAAGCTTTATTCACACTGCAACACTGGTTCACCTATTAAAGGGGTCATATGATGCGATTTCAATTGTTCCTTTCTCTTTGGAGTGTTACAAGCTCTTGGTGCATAAAGAAGATCTGTAAAGTTGCAAAGACTAAAGTCTCAAATCTAAAGAGATATTCTTTATAAAAGTTAAGAGTCAGCCACACCTACCTAAAATGGCTCGTTCTAACACGCCCCCACATATCTACTTCACTATGTGGGAAGATTTGCATAACACCACCCAAATGTTCACGCAAAGAAAGAAGGCGTAACTTTTATTCTCGCTGTAGTATTGTTGCTGCCGCCATGTCGTGAAGACACTGTGCATTTTGTTGTGAAAGCGAAACTACTATGTTTGGCCTTCCAAAGAGACGATATCCGCTTCGTCATTCCGTGAGCTGATCCGTGGCTGGTCCACCTAAGGAAATACATTCTTCGCCCTGTCGATCACCGGATCTCTTTCACCGGGGCCGAAGCGGAGTCCCAGCCCGTCTCACAGGGTTTGCTGCAAGACCGCCGGACGCACCTTCGTCGAATCCGCCAGCCGCGCCGTTCTCAAGCCCGCCGGCCGCCGCTCACTCTAGCCCACCGTGTGTGACTCTGTGCGTTTTGTTGTGAAAGCGAAACTACTTTGTTTTTTTCCAAAAGAGGACACGACTAGAAATCTTTGGTTAAGTTGTATTTACAACACTGTTGCAGAACCGTTCAACCCAAATATTCAGTTGTTTGCAGCGCATTTTATGGAGGACTGTTTTTTGATCCTGGTAGAGTAGACTAAAATGCCGGCTGTTCTGACTCACAGACTGTAAGTACGTTTTTTATATTGAAAGGATTTGCCACTGATGATTCAAACGCGAGTTTTGAGCAGTGTAGAGTAGAGCTTGTTGTTTGTCATTTCTCCAATCACAAATGCAGACATGGTTTTATGTTTATACGGCACGATGCAACGCATAAAAATCATTATAATCCGTAATTATGTCCCCACTGGATGCAACAAATGCCTCGTTTATAATGGGTTTTAATGTTTTTGTCTCGTTGCTCCGGGACACGGCATCACAATATGGTAAGGGGCGTAACATTTCCGTCACACGCTTGAGTCATTCGGCCAATCACAATGCACTGGATAACTGACCAATCAGAGCACACCTCGCTTCCTCAGAACGATGAGCTTTGTAAAAATCTACCTGTCCTGAAAGGCGGGGCATAGAGGAGCAATAATTATGTATATTTTGTGGAAAATAATGTGTTTTTTGACCTTAAACCGCATAAACACATTTCATTACACCAAATACACAAAATAATGTTCTTTTTAGCAACATCATATGACCCCTTTAAGGTAAAATTCACTCTCTTTCAGTAGGTGTTTCTTATAGAAAAGCAGAAATATCGCAGCAACCTCAGTAAACACAGTGTTTCTACGCAACTTAGTAGTTTGAAAAAACAATATTTAGTTTTTCAATATACATATTTCAAATATCCATCCATTCAAAAGATAACTAGTTGAAAGGGTTCAGATTCTTCATCATTGTTCTATATAGTTGTGTTCTTTCACAATTGAACCGGTTTTAAAAATGTGTTTACTTTGAAAATTTTTATTGTATTTAAATGTTCAAGGTTCTTTTTGTTATTTGAAAAATTGGTGCCTAAACCTTTAATAACCACAACACTTAAGTCTGCTTACCTTACCTGTATTTGTAAAGTAATTCAGTACTGTAATAATAAACTGTGAAAAAGCTTCAGCAGTTATTGTGATATGAAAAAAATTATACCATCACATGCATAGTTCTAGCTCAATCAATACTGTGAGTTTAAGACAGAAGTGGTTTATTGAATGATTACAGTCGGGCACAACAGATGACGTGTCTGGGAAACCTCTCTGGAATTCCATTTGGTGTTATTAGTGGCACAAAAATTGCACACTTCAACTTTACACAACAACAGTGTCTCATGATGTTATTCACCCTAAAGTGTGAATAATTCATTACTTCTGTGGCTAACTTTTTATTCTATTAAAATCACAACATCTCAATCAGCTAAATCTTGCCTAGGTTTGTGCTCTGATTTCATCAAATCTGCTGAGAGATTGAAGAGAGGCGTTTTGTTAGTGTAAAAGTAACTGGATTGATACGCCATTGCCATTAAAAGGAGTCAACAATGGCATTTATTTAGACCAATATCAGGGCTGTCTTGGCTCAAGCACAGCACAAGCTTTTCCAATTCATCAGTTTCTTAAAGAGAAACAATTCAGGCCCAAATAAAAGGCTCTGAATTTTTTCAGGGACTCTCCCTTGTAAGGGAGGACTGTCTATATTAGCTTCACTTTTTCATCTCTCTGTGTCTGTGACAGGGCCTGAATGAGCTCGTTGTATGCCTCCACTCCAGTCTGTCTTCATTGTTTGCAGTCCTGGCAGGGCAGAACCCAGACTGAGCCGCCTCAGAGTCTCAGCAGCTGGACCGGGCTCGAGGGGAGAGAGAGAGAGAGAGAGAGAGAGAGCGAGATTGCACAGGTACAAAGTGCTTCTTGTTCCACCTCTCTTTTCCCAGCTTCTTCTATGCTGCAATACTCTTCTATCTTTTTTTATACCCCCATTGGTGGATGCCTCTCTGTCTTTTAACAGCCTTATCGCTCTCTCTGCCTCTCTCTCTCCCATCTTTGTCTTTATGGGCTCACACTACAGTTAAATAGTTTTTTGTTTGGCTGGGATGGACACACAATAACAGTGCTGGTAAGGAGATGGGGGTTCCTCTCTCTAAGAGGGGAGGAGAGAATGTTTCATGCTTTGAAAAGCCGATGGAAGGAACAATAAAGCAAAAGAAACTATAGAGAGAAAGAAGAGGAATGAGAAGGAAAAGAGGAGAAGGAGTGGTGGTCCTAAAACTCGAAATATGTTGTGGACCGGCAGACTTCGGCAGAGTTCTTAGGGAGGGCTGGTTCATATGGCCGTCATATGGAGAACATAATGTTTGGGAACAAATAAACGCATTCACCATTATAGAGAATAGAATAGAATAGAATAATTATCGGGGGGAAATCATAAGCCCATCACACCACCGTTGTGATGAACTATGAATACCAAAAGTTATAAGGTTTAAATTATAAAGGTTCTAAATTACAAAATGTTTTACAAAACAGTTTTGGTCAAAAATATTGAAATCATAGGCTGCCCTCAGTTTGATGCTTCCCTTTTGACCGCCAGATTTATTGTCATGCAGTGTTAAGGTGTCAGTTTGGAAGCGTCACCCCGCATGCACTAGCTACACACACTGAACAGTGTACAATCTGCGACCACCCTCTTTTTGGAATGAATAGTAACCTCTTCTAGTCCTCTAATACCCAGACAGAATCTACAATGTTCACAATATCGGGCTAGGCTTCACAAAAGCGACTCCTTGACAAGCGCGGGGATAGACCACTTCATGAACCTCTTCACACACCCCCAAGTAGATGAGAAGGACTATACGAGCAGAGAATCATACTCTAGTTTTATGACGCGACGCGGGCACGAAATTTCCCAGTGTACAAAAGACACATTATAAACCAATCATATTATTACCACTAGATAAATACTGTATATTTTCCCACTTATTTCACAGCAATCAATCAATCAATAAATAAGGTCAAATACACTGTTTAAAAGTTTGGGGTCAGTAAGATTTTTTTTTAAGTCAACTAATACTTGTATTCAGTTGATCAAAAGTGAGAGTAAAGACTTTCATAATCTTACAAAGTCCTATTTAAATACACATGCTGTCTTCTAACTGTCTATAGACATTTCCACCAAAAATATAAGGTTGCACAACCTTTTCACTTTGATAATAAGAAGAATGTAATCAGGCAACCAAATGATCATTATCTCACATATGATTTCTGAAGGGTCATGTGACACTTCAGACTGGAGTAATGACGCTGAAATATCGCTGCTCACAGAATATTACATCTATAATTAAAGATAAATTGAAAACGTTATTTTAAAATTTATTGATAATATTTCACAATAGCGCTTTTTTTTTTATTTTTTTTTTTAACTTATTACTTTCAAGATAAATAAATCAGCCTTGGTGAACATGTACTCTATCAAAAAAACATTTTGATGTAGGGTAATAAGGGAATCCCCATTTCACACATTTAAGAGCACCACGCAACAGACGACACAAAACTGGTGCCTCGTGTGTAAAACTATCCTTATATATAAATTCGTAAAAGTAACAATCATAATGTTGCAAACAAGTTTTAGTCAATACATATACAATTTTGAATGGCTCTCAATGGAGAAGGATGCTTTATATAAATAGAAGGTGAAATTACTCCCAGCAGGGGCTATTGACTTCTAGGGCCAATTACAGTTTAGCGTCATTACATAATAATATTTTAGCTTGTAGGGTTTTTTTTTTTTTTAACAAGACAATATAATATTTTGTACAATACAATATTATAAGTTGTCCCAAAGAAAATTCCTGATTAACCTATCTTGAAGTATTCCAGAGAGCTCAATCTCTTCAGCAGCATTAATCATCATCACGACCATCACTGTCGTTAACGAACACCCTGACAGTTATCTACACTGTTTTATTTTGGTTGCTTGCCCTGTGGAGAGGTCAAAGGTCAACATGACGCAGGAGGTCATGACAGCTGAAACAATGGCATCTTTTATTGCGGTGACCATGAAAGCGCTCTCTATAAACATTAAAAGACCTTCTTTGTGAGTTGGAAGAAAAGAGAGATATCAAACTCTCCCAGACAAACCAGAAGGCCTTTCCAGCCCTTCATCTCTCCTCAGAAGCTTCTCAAAAAAGCATGAAAAAGGCTCACTCAGAATTGGGTACACACATTCTCTTTCTCTAAAGAATGAGAAAGAGGAGAGAGGGGGCATAAACAGTTGAGGAAAGAAAAGCACAAGTCCCTCTCAGTCAACCGGTAGGGACAGAGTAGTATTGTTAAGACCCCTTCACTGGTGTGCACACGCACACCCCCCTCCCTGCTGCTGAATCACATGAAAACAAACCCGGTTATTGAGAGGTGCTTGGGCATCTTTGATTAGACCGGGTGACTCAGCAGGAATGGAAGAGGAAGAGGAGGAGAGAGTGGAGTTTTATTCAGCTGCTGAAAGAAGAGAGGGAACGGGGTCTCACCTCGTGGTCCGGGATCTCAGAAGACAGAGTCTGTCCTAGGACGGTCCCTGTTAGATAGGTCCAGCAGCGGGCAGTATTGGCAAGGTTATAGCCGCCTGAGAAGGACAGAGAGAGGCAGATTTGTATACGCAGAGAGAGAAAAAGAGAGCGAAGGGGGACTGAAGTCAGCAAAAGGGCTTCATTGTACTAGTGTAATTACTACCTTTCATCTAGAGCTTGGCTAGGCAGGTCTGCAGCTTAGAGCTCATTTCAAAATGGGCTAAAATCACAAAAGTTCACTTTCTTCTCTCAGAGAACCCCCCCCTTAATACACTTTTTGGCCGAGTCAGAAAGCTGGCAACAAGGACAGAAGATGTAGTTGTCAGTGGTAAGGCATGGAGGGAGAACAAACTGAGGCATGACTGCTGAAGCCGTCTATCGATTTATGTTTTTTTAAATGATTTTTTCACCCAAAATGAAAATTCTGTCATCATTTACTCACACGCCGTCTTACAAAACCCATAACATCTTCAAAACACAAATGAAGATACATTTAATAATCTCTTATAATTTTTGACAATCCATGCAACCAACATTTGCACAAAAGGACATTGTAAACATAATCCATGGGAATGCATGAATAAAAGAAGAAATTGAATCTGTTCATCATAAAAACCAAACACGTCTCTTAAATTAAACTGCTAAATTCATGTGGACTACTTTTACGTTCTCTTTATGAACTTTTTGGAACATGAAAATTCTGTTGGGTGGACTTTGCATGGATAAAAATTATGAGGGAATATTAAAAAAAAAAAAAAATTCTTAATTTGTTTTCTGAAGATGAACGGAAGTCTTAAGGGTTTTGGAACGACATGAGGGTGAGTAAATGATGACAGAATTGTCATTTTTGGGAGCGTAATATAATTCAACAAAAACAATGACACAAACCTCCACCTAGAAGCAGAGTGGGTAACTCCCAGTCCAGTATATAGTTCAGACATTTTCCAACTCCAACAGGAGTCATATTGAAGGAGCACATGGGGTCACCCGCCATGGTGTCCGCTCCAAGTTGCATCACAATTGCTTCAGGGTTAAACAGAGCTTTGACTTCCTGCATCACACTGAGAGAAAACCCCAAAAAATGAAATAATGTCTATGTTTTAATGACACTGAACCATGAGGACAAACAAAGCATTGCAAGGAACTTAGATTGCTTGGTTACTGGATCTTTACAGACCTAGTGAAGGTCTGGCAGTACCGATCATCACAGATGCCATCCTCGAGGGGGACGTTAACAGCGTACCAGCGTCCTTTACCCAGCCCAGTGTCAGTCACATCACCTGTGCCTGTCAAAGAAATTATAATGAGAAGCTAATGTTGGTCTCTTTGAAGGGCATTCATATGACTGATAGAACTTATGTCAGGGCCAGTATGAATTATCTAAATGAAGCTTTATTGAGCACTGATGTTGCTATTTATAGAATCGTTTTAAAAGTGTGGGTCATTAAGATTTTTTAAAATTAATTAGTCATTAATTTGATCAAAAGAGCAATTACTGTGCAGATGCAAGTGCAGTTGATCAGTTTCTTCCGCTTCTGGCCAAAACCACACAGTATGGTAGAAAAAAAGTTGCATTCAGTATGTGCACAACTGCTAGCTAGTAAAGAGATTCAGTTGGGTTATTTTGACAGTTGGTCCATTTTTTTTGCGTTTTACTCAATTCAGTCAGGTTTCCGCTACAAGCATCTGAATCATAATTGTATTTTAATGTTAAGAAAATCTATTCCAAGAGTGTCCACATATGAATTAATATGAATTCTGAATGTGTCATTTGTGAAGATCACTTGGCAACTGTGTTGCAAAAACAACCCATTAATAAATCATTAAGTAAATAATAATTAAATCGTAGAACATCTTGCATTTGCCCAGTTACCTTTCCGAGCGCTATTGTTAAGCTACTGAAGGGGCTCTCAGAGTCTCCAAGAAGCCACAGAGCTCCAGTCTCCGTTATCAGCTGGGTAATCAGACTCTGGGCGCTGGAGTGGAGCCTGCAGCTCCAACTCTGGCATGGCTTGAAACATGACTGTCAATTAAGGGAATTAAAAGACGCGCTGGTCTTCACTGAGGCGTAGAGGCATGCCGAACTAACCTGGGAAGAAGCCAGGGGAGAACTTGTGCAGAGACACTGTCATGACTTTAGAGGTGAAGCTGAAAGCGTCCTCCACACCTGGAGAGGAAACAATGCAGAAGTCCACTTAAAGGGAAGGATATTAAATTAGGTCAGTGTAAAAGCTTAGAGGAAGTGCCCTTTTTCACTGATGGATTTGTGTTCTAATTGAGAAATAACCTGAACTAATAACAGATGAATACAAACAAGGAATACGAGCTACTACTATCTAAACATCTGAGTCTGACAAATAAAGATTCTACAACAGAAAAAAAATTACCTGGCATATTTTTTTAACCTGCATTTTTTACCTTAACACACAGTGATAAGGGTCTGAAGTGGTCCTTTCTATAACCGGGTTTCCATCCAAAGTTGCGAATTTAACTTATGTGCAAAACTGGAATATCGCATAACATTTGCGAACAAGCATCGTTTCCATCCAACAAGTCAAAGAGAACAAAATCGTCACTTCCTGATAAACTGGCACTATAAATCACTAAGAAAAGTAGGAGAATATAATAATTTTCATATATAATAAATTACTTGCGCCTCAGAGCGAGCAGACGAAACACAATGAATGCAGTCATTGCTTTCGGAGGTGGATGCTGCTGTTTGGAAACACAGTTGTGTAACTTTAAACTGTAAACTTTGATGACAGACTTTGCTCGTGCATTTCCGAATGACCATAACAACATTTCAGATGCTGTGGAATGATTCTGTGGTCCCTCGCTATGGGACGAGGTTTTGCCGTCCCATAGTGCAAAGTCACATGACTTTTTTGATGCGCTTGGAGGAATTTATTTGCAAAATGCATTTCCATCTCCCATTATTCGCACAAGTCAAAAACCACCTCAAGCGAGCGTAAAAACTTTTTAGCAAATTAAGGGATTTTTATTCGAAATATGGCGTTTCCATCACTCGTTTCTCGTGCGATACTTCAAAATGAACATTAAAATAGGGTGATGGAAACATAGCTTATGATATAATTTCTGTTGTATTCTTTTCCACATGTTGTTTGCACGCACCACATGACTTTAATCCGGTGGACCGAGGTGTTTAAAACATTTATAAGCATTTTTGTTCAAATTATTTTTCTCTAAGAAATAAAAAATAAAATATTATGCAAAATTACCTAATGAGATTTCTTTTCAAGAACTTTTAAAAAGACTTTGTTTGTCATTATGATATCAGGGTGGTTGTACCAACCTGACATTTTTGTTTTACTTTATGTCTCCCTCCCAAAAAAAAAAACTCAAAATGACGTTTAATTTGGAAATGTAAAAAAGAAAGAAAAAAAGGTGCATTAAAACGATTGTATGCATGAACTGCATGTGTTTTTGTGTGTTTTTAAATAAATTCATTTCAAGTTTCTAATGAAATTGAGTGTCATGTCACTGACCCATCTAACATTTGCTCTTGGTGTTAACGTGCGTTTGGAAATCAGTTAGAAATCTAAAGCCAATTTGTGGACTATTTGTGGAAAAGGAGGATGCTAAATGCTATTAACAACAACAGGCTGTTATGGTTATTGTTATGGAAGTGTTATTACCATCTCCATGGTGAAGGTCCACATCCACATAGAGAACTCTCTCATACTTCTCGCGCAGTTTGAGGATTCCAAGAACAGCGTCATTCAAATAACAGAACCCAGATGCCTCGTCCCTTATATAACGACACATATTCAATCAGCTGCTCCAGTGACCCAACCCCCCCCCTTGGGAAAAAACAAACAAAAACAATGTCCACACCTACTAACATTCCAGCTACAATAAACATACTTTATGAAAACTCAGCTTGTTTAAACAAGCTTCCGCAAACAAATTGTAACATCAAAATTTGAACTTGGTTAAACCATGCAGATCTTCTTAGTACTTATGCCAAAGATGCCACTGGCATCTCAATGATTGATGTGGACGTGAAACACAAGAGGGTGGGGACAAGGCCTGTTGTGCCGTATTACTTCTTGGCGTGATGCCACCCTCCGGCCCAGTTGATGGCCACATCACTCTTTCCATCAAGGAGATTCTGGGCAGCAGTCAGAGTGGCTCCTCCAACAGCAGCCGCGTAATCAAAAATACCCTCCACCACCGGACAGTCATAACCTGAAAAAAGAGAGCGACAAGTGGGAGGTTTGATAACACAGAGGGACAATGGGATGGGGTGTACAGAGGAAAGTGAGAGGAAAGATATGGAGAGGGAGAGTGAGAAAGAACAATAAACACTGAGTTACATTAAAAAGATTCTTTTAGTCAGTGCCGATAGCCTTGTGGGCAGTGTGCCAACATATAGCGCCACTGCGCTTTGGGTGTCCCGAGTTCGAGTCCCGGCTCGTGGACCTTTTCCAACCCCCCCCCTCCCACGTTGCTTCCTGCCAACCAACTTTCCTATCATAATAAAGGCAAAAAACACCAAAAATAAAATCTTAGAAATCTTTGTTTCCCCCTCAAAAACAATAACACTACTCTCTATCCCTGGAGATTAGTACGAAGTGTCAGTTTGTCAGGCATTTAAATTACACATGGCCGTGATCCAGTACAAAAAATGAAACACTGATTGTAATAACGGGAAAGTCTGAGAAAGATTAAAGTATAATACTGTCCTCTGCTGTAAGCAAGAGGGAACTGCCTGCACTGCATGCAACACAAGGGACACTATAAGCTTGGCTGACACACTAATGGCCAAAAGTGTATATGGACACCTAATTCTAATTCAAAGGGTTTTAAACAGGGCTCTGGGGACGAATGGGGGAGCTAGGTGGTCTGTGAACATTTTTTTAAAGAATTTAAAGGGCTGCCATATTTAACATGTTAACTTACGATATAAATTAAACCATTTTACATCAATTAAATGCTTTCTGAAAATATAAATTTAAATGCGATTGTCTATTAAATGCTAGTTTTTAACAGGAAGAAATACAAAAAACAATAGGTAGGTGCCCCCCTACATATTTTTGCTGGTACTTTTGTTGTAATGATGACAAAACTGCTTGCTTTCGAACATCTTATTTAACAGAGCAACTAGGATATTGACAGATATTAAAATAGGAGTGTTAAAAGAATTAAATATTTATTTGGATTTACATAAATTCAATTGAATTTTTATTTGTCCCCTCAAGAACTAAATAAATAAATATTTTATTCTTTTAGCACTCCTATTTTAATATCTGTCAATATCCTAGTTGCTCTGTTAAATAAGATGTTCGAAAGCAAGCCGTTTTGTCATCATCACAACTATATTAAACAAAACATAGCTAATGCACGTGTGTCAGAAGAGGAGCAGGTTCCTGCAACCAGAATCAACATCTTCCCAGAGGAATGGAAGCTGCTGGAAAAGGAAGTCCTTATTTATACTCATGATTACTGTACAAACTTTTGGCCATGTACTAGTACAGTAATCACGGGCCTAATCATCTGAATTCAGGTCTATTAAACACAAGTCTCACCCAGTCCAAAGTCAACAGACTGAGGATCATCATTGTCCCCGTCCTGGCTGATCTTGTGCAGGTGCTGTAGATAAGAGTCTGTGTGAAACACGGCCATCTCCTCTATTGAAGCCACATGAGGCTTCACCACCCTTAACACACACACATCCGTTAACATTATTTATATACTAGAAAATACATATTTCAACACTGAGAAATTGTCTATTAGACAAAATCTTGACACACCTCATGTATTTTAATAAGCCATACGCCTCAATCAATGAATGCACCATACTCGCCTGTGAGAGAAAGAGAGAAGTGAAGAAAACGCTCTGGTTACTGTCGTAACCTCGGTTCCCTGAGAGCGGGAACGAGACATCACGGAGATATTTCTCCGTTATGGGAACTCCTTCCCTTCCAACCTTTCCTGAAGTCCTATTGGCTCCCGCCAGTCCGATGACTGGCCAATTGATGCGAAGTATGCTAATCGCATGCAAATACTGACAAGCTCAAGAGACAGTATAAATTGTGGTGCATGCGTCAATTACGTCAGAATCTGATACTGAAAGCAGCTTTAGCTGATCGAGTAGCGAACATGGCGACCACCGTGATGTCTCGTTCCCGCTCTCAGGGAAACGAGGTTACGACAGTAACCGGAGCGTTCCCTCCCCCCCTTTTCTCGAGCTTTCACTAGACATCACGGAGATATTTCTCCGTTATGGGACGTTGCACTCCCGCCGTGAGAGATGCTCCGGCAGCCTGTACAAGTTACACGACGCAGCGAAGATAGAACACACACACTTCCAACCAATAGCGACGCTTGTTTAGGCCTGGGGCTCGCAGCTGAATGTAGATAAGCCAATGAGCGCTAATGCCCATGCATATCAATTTGCTATGTGGTCATTATAACGTCGGCGGCGTCTGAGAACAGGCATAAGCAACAACATTACGTCAGGGGCTGCACAGAGATAGCGTGTTAACAGCATACACATAACATTATAATCGAGCAGCAACACACTAATAGAGTAGCATAAACTGAATCCTTCCTCACCGGGGGGGGACAGCCTCGGGAGGCTAAGGACTTAACGCCAACTTGTAAAACCTGGCGAAGGTATTCTGAAAAGACCAGCCGGCTGCAAAGCATATATCTTGAATAGACATACCTCTCGACCACGCCCAGGAGGAGGCGATAGCTCTTGTTGAGTGGGCCCTAATGTGAAAGGGGCATTCCAAACCTTGGCTCGTATAAGTAGCCGTGATAGCGTCCACAATCCAGTGGGAAAGTCTCTGTTTTGACACGGCCCGGCCCTTCGCACAACCACCGTAGCACACGAAAAGCTGGTCAGATTGCCGAAAGCTGGCCGAACGGTCAATGTAAATCCTCAAAGCCTTGACGGGGCACACCGAAGTCTGAGCGTCCTCATCACGCGAGGTCGATGACTCAGAAGACAGGGCAGACAGCGAAACAGTCTGCGCTCTGAGGGGGTAGATAGTGATTTAGGCACGTAGCCCTGCCTCGGCCGGAGAGTGACGCTGCAGTCGCCGGGTCCGAAGCGAATACAGTCACTGTCCACAGAAAACGCATGTAAATCCCTTATGCGCTTAGCCGAAGCGAGGGCAAGAAGAAGTGCAGTTTTGAGGGATAGCTCCTTCATATCAACGGATGCTAAAGGCTCGAATGGTGGCTGTGAAAGAGCTCTTAACACCACCTCTAGGTCCCAGGGCGGGACTGAAGGCGGACTTGGGGGATGCAATATTCTCGCTCCCTTAAGAAAACTCACCACCAGCGCGTGCCTACCGATCGATTGCCCGCCCAGCGGGGAACGAAATGAGGCAATCGCGGCCACATAGACTTTCAGTGTTGATGGCATAGATCCACTATCCAGTCTGTACTGTAGAAAACGCAGCACATCCGACACTGAGCAAGCAGCCGGGTCGATATGAACATCATGGCACCATTTCACGAACACTCCCCATTTTAGAGCATACAAACGCCACGTGGAGGGCGCCCGTGCCTTCGAGAGTGTGTCGAGAACACGGGAATGCAGGGCGCTCAGCTCCTCTGATATCCCCATAGCAGCCACACATGAAGGCTCCATAACTCCGGGTTCGGGTGCCACACCGAGCCGCTCGCTTGAGACAGCAGATCCTTCCTGATAGGGATCGGCCAGGCCGGCGCTACCAGCAGCTCTGTCAGGTCCGGGAACCAAGGCTGGTTCGGCCAGTTCGGGGCGATGAGTATCACCGAAGCCCCTCATCCCTGATCTTGCATAACACCAGTGGCAATATCTTGATTGGAGGAAACGCGTACAGCCTGGCCGCTGGCCAGTGCGATGTCAGAGCGTCCCCCTCCAGCGGGGAGTGAGACAGGGAGAAGAACAGCGGGCAGTGCGCATTCTCGCTCGTGGCGAACAGATCCACCTCCGCTCTCCCGTAGCGGGTCCAAATCATCCGAACCGACTCGGGGTTCAACCTCCACTCTCCTTGAGGAATCCCCTTCCTCGAAAGCATGTCCGCCCCGCGGTTCAGGAGACCGGGGATGTGCGCTGCTCTGATGGAGAGAAAGTGACGGTCCGCCCATAGCAGGAGATTTGCTGCTTGCTTGTACAGAGCCCTGGAACGTACGCCTCCTTGGTTTTTTATGTACGAGACCACAGACATGTTGTCAGTGCGAATCAGCACATGCCACTTTTCCAGCTGCGGCCGAAAATCCTTTAGTGCTAAGAACACTGCTTCGAGCTCCAAGCGGTTTATGTGCCACCGGCTCTGGGGTTCTGACCACAGCCCCGAAGCCGGCATGCCCTCGCACACTGCTCCCCAGCCGCGAGTCGACGCGTCCGTCGTGACCACAACGCGTGACGTCACCAAGCCCAGGGGAACCCCCCGGCTGAAGAGATCTGGGTTGTGCCACGGCCTCAGAGCTTCGATGCAGCTGCGGGAGACTGCGATGCGCAAATGGTCCGAAGTCCACGCCGTCCAAGGGGCTCGAGATTTCAACCATAATTGCAGGGGGCGCATGTGTAGTAAGCCCAGGTGACATACCGCCGCAGCAGACGCCATGAGCCCCAGCAGCCTCTGAAATTCCTTCAAGTGAACAGAGCTGCCCAGTCTGAAATGGCGCAGGGAAGACAAAATGGCCGCCGAGCGCTCCCGAGAGAGGCGGGCTCTCATCTCCACCGAGTCGAAGCACACTCCCAGATATGTTATAGACCGACTCGGGGCGAGAATGCTCTTCTGCGTGTTGACACATAGCCCTAGTGACTCCAAGTGACGAAGCAGCGTGTTTATATGGCCGACTAGCGTGTCCCGGGACTGAGCTAAAATAAGCCAATCGTCCAGATAATTGAGAACGCGCATCCCGCTCGCTCTGAGATGGGAAAGTGCTGCATCCATGCACTTTTGAGAAAGTGCGGGGGGCCAAAGCCAGCCCAAATGGGAGAACAGAGTACTGGTACGCTGTGCCCTCGAAAGCAAACCTCAGAAAGCGTCTGTGATGCGGTGCTATCTGAATGTGAAAGTACGCGTCCTTTAAATCCACGGACGCAAACCAGTCCCCGGGGCGAATTTGCGCCAGGATCTGTTTCAGCGTTATCATCCTGAACGGACGCTTGCAAAGCGCTCTGTTGATGGGCCTGAGATCTAGAATCGGGCGGAGTCCCCCGTCTCTTTTGGGTACCACGAAATAGCGGCTGTAAAACCCGCTCTCCAGCTCGCTGGGAGGGACTCGTGCTATCGCTCCTTTTTCGAGCAGACTGCATACCTCTTGTCTCAGAACCAGGGCGTTTCGGGGTAATGTTAGAGACTGCACCACGCCATTGAAACGGCACGCCACGCTCTATCACACCGAGTAGCCAGCACGAGATTCCGGGAATAGTTTTCCATGCGCTCAGGAACTGACATAGCGGCTTTGCGGCTTGGTCGTTGGATGCGCCGGCGAGTGTGTGGGCGGCGGCTCTGCACTGCTCTGAGGCGGGGCGAGCGGCACCGCACTGACTGAGTGAGGAGGAAATAGCTCTTTTGTGAGAACGTATGCATTTTTATTGAATGAACGTCCAACACACAAACATTTTAAAACATGAACTTGTGGCGCTTGGGAGCAAGGCTGCTCACGCACTCTCCTCCTCTCTTCAGACTGTCAGGACGATGGCTTAGCCGGCGGCGGCGGGCGAGAGTCACCTCGCGGGCTCCTCCGCTGGCCGTGGCGTTTCCTCCCGGGACCCTACGCCTTCCTGCGGAAATCCGGCTCCTGGCGAGGAGCAGTAACGTTAGCCGTCACCGCTGCGGACGCTGGCCTGGGGTTATCCCTCCGCTGGGAAGAGCCAGGTGCCGACGAGGATCTGGATCTCGCCGTCTGCTGCTGGAAAGCGCGCCTCGGCATCACGTGACTCATGGCTTTGGCGTGCTTTTGAGCCTCCGCGAAGCGCTCAGTAATGGACTCCACGGCGTTACCAAAGAGGCCGGAGGGAGTCACAGGAGCATTCAGCAGCACTTTACGGTCAACATCCTTGAGGTCAGCCAGGTTTAACAATAGGTGCCTCTGAAGGACGACCATAAAATCCATGGCCTTACCCACAGCCTGGGCCGCTCGCTTCGTCGCCATCAGCGCGAAGTCTGTCGCCGCGCGCAGATCCTTAACGGCCTCTGCCGTGAGGGCTCCGCCCTCCGCTGCCTGCAGGAGCTTCGCCTGAAAAACCTGCAGCACTGCCATGGCGTGCAGCGCGGAAGCCGCCTCGCCATCAGACGCATATGCTTTATTGGCAAGGTGGGCGGTGGTTCTGCATGGCTTTGAGGGGAGGCTGATGTCTGAGCCTAGGGTCTTGGCTGTTGCAGGACACAGGTGCGCAGCGACGGTCTCTTCAACTGGGGGAGAGTGCACGTACCTGTGGGCCTCCGCCCCATCCACGTGGGAAAAAATGGCCTGTGTGGCAGAGTGAACGCGCGCAGATTGGGGCGCAGACCATGTTTTCACCAGCTGCTCGTGTACGTCGGGGAAAAAGGGGACCGACGTCCTCGAGTCAGCTTTCCGGGTGGACCTGATATACCAGGAGTCAAGCTTACTCCTGGCTGGCTCCTCTGGAGGACTCCAGGTAAGCTCCAGTTCCTGGACAGCCCTTGACAGAACCCTCGTGAGCTCCTCCTGGAGGTCTGGGGGCCACATGATGTCCGGCTGATCGGACTCCGATCCCGCCCAATCCTCCCTCTCCGAGGCCGAGATGGACATCGAGTCATCCCCCTCCTCCTGGCTAAAGGATACAAACTCCGCGACGTTGGAAGGAGGGCGGAAGCAGTCCTCGGGGAGTGAGACCGGGGAACGGGGTGACCGTTGGGGTTGGTGGAGCGACAAGACGACGCTCCCGTCACCGGGAGGGCCCACCAGCGGCACGCTGGCGGCAGTGGGCCTCATCCCGAATAGGCCGCGAGCCACATCGCGGCGGGTCCGGAGCACGCGGGCCGGAAGGTCCGCGCAATGCCCGCAGTTGGACTCGTCCAGCGCCGCCTCGGCGTGGGCCAGGCCCAGGCAGGCGACGCAGTAGTCGTGCTGATCCGGCGGCTCTATCGGTCCCGCGCAGATCTTGCAGATTGTTGCCATAGTGAATTCAACAGGTGAAGTAGAAGATTCTGACGTAATTGTCGCGTGCACCGCATTTTATACTGCCGCTTGAGCTCGTCAGTATTTGCATGCGGTTTGCATACTTCGCGTCAATTGGCCAGTCATTTGACTGGCGGGAGCCAATTGACTGGCGGGAGCCAATAGGACTTCAGGAAAGGTTGGAAGGGAAGGAGTTCCCATAACGGAGAAATATCTCCGTGATGTCTCGTGAAAGCTCGAGAGGGAACCAACCATATAACGTTACTCATTTAACTTTTTACACGTTATGCATTCAAACAATTACAGTAATACTGTGTAGTACCCCGGCACTGTGATGGGTTCAGAAAATACGTTCAGGTGTGTTTTCATATATTCCATGATAGTCACTGAATAACACATTCATATAGATTGGTATTTGAATGATACTCCAAAAGAATCCCACGGTAATTTACTATGCTAGATGTCCATAACACAGTACGTTACTTGTCCATTAGTACCAAGCCAGCTAGAGCAAACGCGATTCCCTCTCACGTTCATGTCTCTATTATAATATTCACTATGAATGATGAATCCCACTATGCGTGTTGTGTTTGGGAGTGTGTGAAGTAACGTGCAGCTCTTCTCACCCGGTTTGGCACTTTAGACAGCGAGTCGCATGTCTGGATGTACTCCGGACTGTAAACATACACCACGCTACGATTTCTGCTTTTATCATAATTACTCTCGCTTTTATCACTCATTTAAAATCAAACTATTAAAATCAAAGCACCTCATAAATCGATGCAGAGACTTTCGGTGCACTCTGGCCGAACGTTACAGCAACAAACGTCCGTTATTTCAAAATAAAAGTCCGGATATTGAACCAAGAACAACTTCTCTCAAGACAAGATAATGTGGCGTTTTGGCTTCCCCTTTCTGATGGGAAACAGCAACAACTCACAAATGTCTGGGTAATTCAATAAGTAAAATACTTTATTTCAATTTTTTTTATTTTAAATTGAAGTTGTAATTTATTACATTCTAAGCAAAATAAATAAAAGTTACTATCTCATAAAGGCTTCTTCAAGTACATGCATGCATCTATACTGGCTTGTAACAGAGCTGTAAAGACCACAAGTGCAAGTCTAAAACACAACGAATGTTAGGAAACTAAGTACATAATAACTAGTAGCAATAACTAGTCACCTGTCCATTAGTTGTAGATTATAAACAAAGATACAGTACACTACGCAGTACAGTTCTTCTTTCATGTTGGCAAACAAAAACCAAAGAACAAAACTGAGTTTCATGCTTAATAGATCTTAGTCAGGATGGACACTATATCGAATTTTACGCACATTAAAACAAGGACATACTTAGTTTTGACAAGCACTGTATAATGGTTCTAAAGACCACATTTTCACCTTGTTGTTAAACAACAGGGCAATACATTGAACACACTGTATTTCCATTCCTCACAGCCTTGTTTTCACTCCTGTCAAAAATTAAATATGGAGCTACACTGACGGAAAACCTATATTAGGACTACTGAATGACAACACCATCAAACTGTGAACTACCAAAGCATTTGTTCAACAACAAGTTTATTCAATCTTGTTCAAAACAGTTGCAGATTTTGCTTTCACACTCAAACTCACACAAACGCCTAAATAACTGCTCTAAAATAGTGGTCTCTTCCTCTGTACAATAAAAACGATACTATTTAAAAACTTCATGGTATCACTGTACAGTACAGGCGCCACTAGGCAGGAAGTCCTGGACGTAGGTAGCCACAGCTTTAGAGAGGTAAGTCATGGTGCCAAAGCGACCGCTGGGTGCAGTATCATATAGGAGCCGGCAGATTCCCGTAGAGAGATCCTTTTCTAAAATACTGTCCTCTGCACCAAGATCCTTCTGCAGCAGCGAGAGAAAGGAAATTACTTAACATTTGATGATAATATATACAAAGTGAAATCATGTTATTTGAAACATTTCACAGTTAAATACCCATACCTGGTCCTTGAAGAACATGTCATTGGCAATGTGAACAATCTTCTCTATGTGGATGATGCTGCCAACGCTTTGAATGTCCACATCAGCCAGCATTGTAAGTACCAGGATCCCTTCGACCAGCAGCTGCCTATATTCAGGCTGAGGCACACGGTTCAGCACCCTTTCCACATGTACCGCAAACTTAATCTCACCCGGGGTCATCTGGAGAGAGGGAGAGATAAAGCGGTTTACAGAAAGCAATGAGAGGAACTTGTGAAATGATTTTTAAAACACTTTAATTGGTCCTAGACCTCTCTTGTGGTAGAAGATGGGAGCACAAAGCCTTCTATTGAAAGGCCATGACACTGTGGGCAAAAAGACAAACAAACAATAAAATTAATATATTCCACTATTTTGCATAAAAATATTTTGCTATGCGTTTTACGATCTATTTCATGTTATTGACATACTGTTTCCTCTCAAATTCTTCTAACCTTCTGCAGGATCTTCCAGACTTTCTGATAGAAGCCTACAGGAACTCTGTTGAGCGCACCATCAAGCCTTCTTCTGCGCAGCCACTGCCCCTGCCGGCTGTCCCGCGACGCACCAACACTGATTGAGCTGTCAGATGCATCAATTGAAGGCATCCGGTACCTCTGTAAGTCACAAATTAGCACAGATCAACAATCTGTGAAACTGCTTGGTTAGTGGTATGACATACTAGGGGCACACCTTTAAAGAACAACAGGGATCGTAAAAGTCATTCAAGACCTGAACAGTGTATTTGTATATTTAAACATTATTCAAGAAACATTTTCTTCAAGACAAAAGAAAATTAAAATCTACTTCACAAAAACATTGATCTGGTGATTGGCAAGGCATCTGACTTCATTCTGGTGTTTACTGACACCAAGTTTGACTTGGCTCAATACCATGGTTAAGGGCAGTAACATCCTGGGAACATCATTAAAGAAAGGTGGTGGTAACGTGGAGCATCTAGTTTATTATAATAACTCTGTATTTCTTGGCCATAGAGTGCTGCAGAGATGACATATTTTTGTAGGTCAAGCCAGAATATCACCCTGGTTCCCTTAACATCCATTGGCTTTTGTATTATTGCAGAAAATAAGCTCTGTGACCAACAAAAGTTCATGATTCTTACACGTTTTCTTCACCTAGGCAATCTTCACTAATGAATACAAATTTTAATGCCTAAAAACAACTGTCAGCCACTGTAGTCCCATTTACTCACTTGTTTAGCAACAGCTTTTTTCAAGACACATAAACGCTTGGCAAAAAAATCATGAGTATTACTCACATATTTTTGTTGTACAGTAGAATATAATGTGAAAACATCTTTGAGCTTGTGTTAACCACAAACCTTATTTCAGGCTTTTAACCAAAAACCAATTTACCCATAAAAACATTTACTTGAGGACGATGGAACGGAGTCAAAAATACTATGTTTATGGGTTTTAGGACTCATTTCTGCAGCACTCTATTATATGATCTTATTTCATCAAAAACAAGTCCACTGCTTACAGCATTACAGATACCTTGCTACATTTAACAAAAAAAAAAGGCATATCTTGTAAAGTTCCATATTAACATCTATTCCATATTGTCGATTTGACTGATAAAAACTACCATTATTTTATGCCACATAAAACAATTTTTCAGACAGACTTTTTGCAGCTCTGTTAATTTCTTAACCTTACTTGCCCTTCAAAAATCTAAGTTCAAAGCCAAAAGCTAATATGGCTTAGAAGAACGGAGGACTTACCCCTGACTCCATGTGCTCAGTGTCGAAGGACTGACTTGAAAATGTCTACAAAAGGAAAAGACAGATAGCAATGGGGGAGGTCAGTTTTATGAACTTCCCACATGACAAAAATCTTTTCAGCCTCCTTCAACAATTATGTTCTCATCACTCGTGGAATTAAACACCTTGCCATGCACCTTTAGAGCCAATGAAACCTGTATATTCTCCTTCATGTGACATACAGATTCAAACGTTAGATGTATCGTGGTTTTTCTTCCCACAGCATTAAATTCATAGACAATTAACCCACCAAATTAAGCAACTGACGTCAGTTTGTATCTTGATTTTTTTTTTTTTGAGTTTCTGAACTTAGAGATTAGACCATTACATGAGACTGAGTCACAGCTCATGAGACACATCACCTTACTTTGGAGTGACCATGACAATCGGAGATCTTCCAGCTGAAAACATTTAAAAACTATTAAACACAGAGACATGACATATATGGTCGCTTTAATGTTGACACAATTTAATTTATTTGATTGTGCCTTTGTAATATCTGGCCCATGCATGTTTTTGTTCCATCAATCTGGTTGTGCGGTCACCTACCATCTTCATGTCACTCTTCAGTTTGCTGATGCCCGCACGCTCACTCTTGGTAGCACCAACATTTCCAACTTCATGGATGGAGATAACAGGACTGGTACCGGGTTCAACTGAACGAACTGACACACATCCAGACATCCAAACCAATCATAGATAGGGTGACCATACGTCCTCTTTTTCCCAGACATGTCCTGGCCAGGATTTCTGAATTGCCTAAATTGTCCAGGTTTTAAGTGTGTTCGGCTTGAAGCAGCACTGCGGAGACCGATCGATGTTTGACAACAAAGTACCACGAGAGCTATAGAGAGCAGACGCTCTGCATGCTGTCAGTGCTTTGCGGTTACTTTTTGTACACACCGATTGATCAGCACATTGCCGCTTCAAGCCTAACACACTGATTGGATTTGTTTTCTATTGGTTTTATACTTGCTAACAGTAAAGACTGAAAAGAAGTTTGACCAACAGCATGCAGGCACTACATAATCGACCAATCATGGCACGCGAGAAGGTGGGATCAACAGAGACGGTCCAACCCCATGCAAAATTAGATATTTAGGCAATTTAGAAACCCCGACCAGGACATGTCCAGGAAAAAGATGATGTACGGTCACCCTAATCATAGAATATTAGCTATCAATGCTGAACTTGTATGTCTACACAAAAACTACACACACTGTATTTCATGAAGTCATCACCCTCTTGAACACCAAATTCCTTTGCGCTCAAAATGTGGTGGAGAAGAATTCTTCACCTCGAAGGACTAAGTTTCATCAGACTCTCATTGCCTCATCACCTAACACACATATTCTACAGGTAGTCAACATTTGAAGTGGATAAAAAAATTCATCAAAGTTGTCCTAAGACAAGAACGGGTATTGTTTTGGTTTTAGGACAACTTTGATGAATGGTTTTGATCCACTTCAAATGTTGACTACTAATATATATATATTAGATATATAGATATTATATATAATATTTATATATCTATTTAATTAGATCTATATATATCTATTATATATTATATATATATACAGTGGGTACGGAAATTATTCAGACCCCTTTAAATTTTTCACTTTTTGTTATATTGCTGCCATTTGCTAAATCATTTAAGTTAATTTTTTCCTCATTAATGTACACACAGCACCCATATTGACAGAAAAACACAGATTGTTGACATTTTTGCGATTTATTACAAAAGAAAAATGAAATAACAGGTCAAGGTATTCAGGCCCTTTGCTGTGACACTCATATATTTTAACTCAGGTGCTGTCCATTTCTTTGATCATCCTTGAGATGGTTCTACACCTTCATTTTGAGTCCAGCTGTGTTTGATTATACTTATTTGACTTGATTAGGAAAGCCACACACCTTTCTATATAAGACCTTACAGCTCACAGGGCATGTCAGAGCAAATGAGAATCATGAGGTCAAGGAACTGCCTGAAGAGCTCAGAGAAAGAATTGTAGCAAGGCACAGATCTGGCCAAGGTTACAAAAAAAATTTCGGCTGCACTTAAGGTTCCTAAGAGCACAGTAGCCTCAATAATCCTTAAATGGAAGACATTTGGAACGACCAGAACCCTTCCTAGATCTGGCCGTCCGGCCAAACTGAGCTATAGGGGGAGAAGAGCCTTGGTGAGAGAGGCAAAGAAGAACCCAAAGATCACTGTGGATGAGCTCCAGAGATGCAGTCGAGAGATGGGAGAAAGTTGTAGAACGTCAACCATCACTGAAGCCCTCCACCAGTTGGGGCTTTATGGCAGAGTGGCCTGATGGAAGCCTCTCCTCAGTGCAAGACATGAAAGCCCGCATGGAGTTTGCTAAAAAACACATGAAGGACTCCAAGATGGTGAGAAATAAGATTCCTGGTCTGATGAGACCAAGATAGAACATTTTTGCCTTAATTCTAAGCGGTATGTGTAGAGAAAACCAGTCACTGCTCATCTCCTGTCCAATACAGTCCCAACTGTGAAGCATGGTGGTGGCAGCATCATGCTGTTGGGGTGTTTTTTAGCTGCAGGGACAGGACGGCTGGTTGCAATGGAGGGAAAGATGAATGCGGCCAAGTACGGGATATCCTGGACGAAAACCTTCTCAAGAGTGCTCAAGACCTCAGACTGGGCCGAAGGTTTACCTTCCAACAATACAATGACCCTAAGCACACAGCTAAATAACGAAGGAGTGGCTTCACAACAACTCTGTGACTTCTTGAATGGCCCAGCCAGAGCCCTGACTTTAAACCCAATTGAGCATCTCTGGAGAGACCTAAAAATGGCTGTCCACCAACGTTACCATCCAACCTGACAGAACTGGAAAGGATCTACAAGGAGGAATGGCAGAGGATCCCCAAATCAGGTGTGAAAAACTTGTTGCATCTTCCCAAAAAGACTCATGGCTGTATTAGTTCAAAAGGGTGCTTTTACTAAATACTGAGCAAAGGGTCTGACTACTTAGGACCATGTGATATTTCAGTTTTTCTTTTAATAAATCTGCAAAAATGTCAAAAAATCTGTGTTTTTCTGTCAATATGGGGTACTGTGTGTACATTAATGAGGGGAAAAATTAACTTAAATGATTTTAGCAAAATGGCTGCAATATAACAAAGAGTGAAAAATTTAAAGGGGGTCTGAATACTTCCGTACCCACTGTATATTATATACCACACAAGATGCATCCATAAATTAGACTGTCGTGGAAAAGCATTCAGTAAGTCCAACTGTAATGGTGAAAATGTGTATTAAATTAAATTCAGTGCACAACTTACTGCAGTGTTTAGTTTGGTTTTTAATGTGATGATTTTCGGGCGCACATTACCAAAAAACACCAATTCACTTTCAACAATTGAATATGGTGACATGCCCAATCAGAGCTAATCAACTCAAAAACTGCAAAGGTTTCCTGAGCCTTCCAAATGGTCTCTCAGTTTGGTTCACTAAACTACACAATCATGGGGAAGACTGCTAATCTGACAGTTGTCCAGAAAACAATCAATGACACCCTTCACAAGGAGTGTAAGCCACAAACATTCATTGCCAAAAAAGTTGTCTGTTCACAGAGTGCTGTATCTTAGCATGTTAACAGAAAGTTGAGTGGAGGAAAAAGTGTGGAAGAAAAAGATGCACAACCCACGAGAGAACCGCAGCCTTATGAGGATTGTCAAGCTAAATCGATTCAAGAATTTGAGTGAACATCACAAGGAATGGGTTGGGGTCAAGGCATCAAGAGCCACCAAAACAGACGTGTCAAGGAATTTGGCTTCAGTTGTCGTATTCCTCTTGTTAAGCAATTCCTGAACCACAGACAACATCAGAGGTGTCTTACCTCGGCTAAGGAGAAGAAGAACTGGACTGTTGCCCAGTGGTCCAAAGTTCTCTTTTCAGATGAGAGCAAGTTTGTATTTCATTTGGAAACCAAGGTCCTAAGAGTCTGGAGGAAGGGTGGAGAAGCTCACAGCCCAAGTTGCTTGAGGTCCAGTGTGAAGTTTCCACAGTCTGTGATGATTTGGGGTGCAATGTCATCTGCTGGTGTTGGTCCATTGTGTTTTTTGAAAACCAAGTCACTGCACCCGTTTACCAAGAAAATTTGGAACACTTCATGCTTCCTTCTGCTGACCAGCTTTTTGAAGATGTTGATTTCTTTTTCCAGCAGGATTTGGTACCTGCCCTCACTGCCAAAAGCACCAAAAGTTGGTAAATGACATGGTGGTGGTGTGCTTGACTGGCCCGCAAACTCACCAGCCCTGAACCCCATAGAGAATCTATGGGCTATTGTCAAGAGGAAAATGAGAAACAAGAGACCAAAAAATGCAGATGAGCTGAAGGCCCCTTTCAAAGAAACCTTGGCTTCCATACCACCTCAACAGTGCCACAAAATGATCACCTCCATGCCACACCGAACTGAGGCAGTAATTAAAGCAAAAGGAGCCCCTTCCAAGCATTGAGTACATGTACAGTAAATGAACATACTTTAAACACGGCAACATTCCACCTAACAATGGTTTTTTTGATTGGTCTTATGAGTATTCTAATTTGTGAGATAGTGAATTGGTGGGTTTTTGAAAAATGTGAGCCAAAATCATCACAATTAAAAAAAAAACAAAGACTTAAACTACTTCAGTCTGTGGACGGAAGTATTATACGCCGCCGTTCACCATTGAGTGAATTACTGAATAAATGAACGTTCCATGACATTTAATTATGCGCTCAACTGGATATGTATATATATGTACAGTGGGTACGGAAATTATTCAGACCCCTTTAAATTTTTCACTATTTGTTATATTGTAGCCATTTGCTAAAATCATTTAAGGTATTTTTTTTCCCTCATTAATGTACACACAGCACCCCATATTGACGGAAAAACACAGAATTGTTGACATTTTATTAAAAAAGAAAAACTGAAATAATCACATGGTCCTAAGTATTCAGACCTTTGCTGTGACACTCATATATTTAACTCAGTGCTGTCCATTTCTTCTGATCATCCATGAGATGGTTCTACACCTTCATTTGAGTCCAGCTGTGTTGATTATACTGATTGGACTTGATTAGGAAAGCCACATACCTGCCTATATAAGACCTTACAGCTCACAGTGCATGTAAGAGCAAATGAGAATCATGAGGTCAAAGGAACTGCCTGAAGCGCTCAGAGACAGAATTGTGACAAGGCACAGATCTGGCCAAGGTTACAACAACATTTCTGCTGCATTACGGTTCCTAAGAGCACAGTGGCCTCATAATCCTTAAATGGAAGACGTTTGAAACGACCAGAACCCTTCCTAGAGCTGGAACGTCCGGCCAAACTGAGCTATCGGGGAAGAAGAACCTTGGTGAGAGAGGTAAAAAAGAACCCAAAGATCACTGTGGCTGAGATCCAGAGATGCAGTCGGAGATGGGAGAAAGTTGTAGAAAGTAAACCATCACTGCAGCCCTCCACCAGTCGGGGCATTATGGCAGAGCTGGCCGACGGAAGCCTCTCCTCAGTGCAAGACACATGAAAGCCCGCATGGAGGACTCCCAAGATGGTGAGAAATAAGATTCTCTGGTCTGATGAGACCAAGATAGAACTTTTTGGCCTTAATTCTAAGCGGGTTGGTGTGGAGAAAAACAAGGCACTGCTCTCACCTGTCCAGTCAGTCCAACAGTGCAAGAATGGTGGTGGCAGATTCATGCGTGGGGGGTTTTCGCCGCAGGGGACAGGACGCCGGTTGCAATCCGGACGGAAAGCTGAATGCGGCCCACGTACAGGGATATCCTGGACGGAAACCTTCTCCAGAGTGATCAGGACCTCAGACTGGGCCGAGGGTTTTCCTTCCAACAAGACAATGACCCTAAGCACACAGCTAAAATAACGAAGGAGTGGCTTCACAACAACTCTGTGACTGTTCTTGAATGGCCCAGCCAGAGCCCTGACTTAAACCCAATTGAGCATCTCTGGAGAGACATAAAAATTGCTGTCCACCAACGTTTACAATCCAAACTGACAGAACTGGAGAGGATCTGCAAAGAGGAATGGCAGAGGATCCCCAAATCAGGTGTGAAAAACTTGTTGCATCTTTCCAAAAAAGACTCATGGCTTGTATTAGCAGCAAATGGGTGCTTCTACTAAATACTGGCAAAGGGTCTGAATACTTAGGACCATGTGATATTTCAGTTTTTCTTTTTTAAAAATCTGCAAAAAATGTCAACAATTCTGTGTTTTAATTCTGTCAATATGGGGTGCTGTGTGTAAATTAATGAGGGAAAAAAAATTAACTTAAATGATTGTAGCAAATGGCTGAAATATAACAAAGAGAGAAAAATATAAGGGGGTCTGAATACTTTCCGCACCCACTGTGTATATATATATATATGGAATCGATATATATAGGGTTATATATATATAATATATAATATATTTTATATATATATATATATATAATATATATATATACACACTGTATATATATATACAGTTGAATGGAAAAAACATCTCGATCTCCGAGTGCATATGAACACAAATGATTAATGACAAATGCATTACCTGAGCAGTTTAGAGACTGGGCCAGCTCAGTTGCCATAACTTGAATGATGAGGCCAATCCTCAGCCGAAACATCTCACTGAACAAACTAGGCTGTGTTCTGATGATCATTGCTAGGTACACTATGATCTCCTAACACATACACAACAACAAATAAATATTTTGAACACAAAAAAGATCTCACACAAATTGAAAGATCAAAAAATATTTTATAAGCTAGGCCTGAATGGAATTTCTCAGAAAGCTTTATATAATATAATTTGAGATGTTTATGAAGTATTTTGGCTGATTTGGTCATTCTTTGCACTATCGATATGAACATATTGTTCTTATAAGGTTATATTCACTACTGTTCATAAGTTTAGGGTTGTTAAGATTTTTTTGTGTTTTTGAAAGAAGTCGCTTACACTCACCCAGGCTGCATGTATTTGATAAAAATCAGTAAAAACAGAAATACTGGAAATCTCTATAACAATTAAAAGAACTATTTTTATTTATATATTTTTGAGAAGTTAATTATTCTGTGATAGCAAGCTAAAATTTTCAACAGTCATACTACAGTCTTCAATGTAACATGATCCGTAGAAATCATTTTAATAGCGATTTGGACAAGAAAACATTTATTATTTATCAATGATAAAAACGAGTGCGGCATTATATTTTTGTGAAAACCCATGATGCATTTATACTGACGTAGAAATCTTTTGTTATAAGACAATATGTGACCCTGGAGCACAAAAACCAGTCATAAGGTGCTGTCTGGGGGGATATTTGGTAGCATATAGCCCAAACAATACCCTGTATGGGTCAAAAATTATGGATTTTTCTTTAGATTATGTTCCATGATGATATTTTGTAAATGTCCTACTGTAAGTATAGTAAAACTTAATTTTTGATTAGGTAATATGCATTGCTATGAAACTTCATTTGGACAAACTTTACAGGGCGATTTTATTCAAAGATTTGATTGTTTTGCACCCTCAGATTGCCGATTTTCAATAGTGTATCTCAGGCCCAAATCTTGTCACATACCAATAAAATATTACATAATTTCGAAAAATTGAACCTTATGATGGTTTGTGGTCACCGGGTCACATATAGATGTTTACTGGTGATTCCGATCAATATATGCAGGCTTGCGGAATAAAAATAAAACTGTTAATTTGTTAAAAGAGAATAGTTTTACTGACCCCAAACCTTTGAATGGTAGTGTCAAAAGCAGTGTATGTTTGCATGTAACCTGTGTGAGGATGGCAACAGTAATGTTGTTCTCGCTGGCTTGATCAATAAGTAAGGCCAGCTGGTCAGGAGGCAAAGGCCTGCAGGGAAACGTCCAGATCACCCACATGCTAACAATATAGAGCATCATTTTGGTGTCACCTGAACTGTGAATGACTATGAAAACTCACGCAGTAATGGTCTTCTCTCTGGGCTCCGGCGGTAAACCGACTGTCAAGTGCTTTTGATGGGCCAGCAAATCTGAGCAGGCCTACAAACAAGACCATCAGGCAAAATACAGAACAATTCATGAAGCACATACAATATAAACACATCCTGTGAATTGAGAGTGCCGATCTAACCGGAAGAGCATATGTAACATTTCTTGGATGAGAGGAATGCAAATAGCAGCCAGTCTTATAGTTTCTTTTTCCACAAGCTTGCATTTAGATCTTTACCCAGTCCAGTTCCTCCACTTTCTTGCGGAGCACGCCTGAAATCATACGGATGAGATCCCAGCAACGCAGATCTCCTGCCTTCTCATAGAGCTCCACCAGCAAACTCTTGACAGTGGTGCCTTCCCCATGCAGCTGAGTGTCCCAGTCCATTCCCCTGTCAGAACACACATTAGATTCAATAGAAAACAAAACAACTATACAGACAACTCGTATAACTCTGATTCAAACATGGCAAGAGACTTTTACTTGTCTTTGAAAAGGATGCAGAGGATGTCCGCCTGGTCATGAAGGCTCTGAGTCTCTTTAAGCACCTGGACTAAACCACTGTAGTCAATGCCACCATGAGTGTCCAGTGGCAGGTTACACTCAGAGGAAAAGAGCTCCTCTGGACTCTACAGAGATCAATGAAACATCAAAGAGTTTCCAGTCATCTCAGTTTTGCATTATTAAAAGTTCCTTTGTGTGTGTGCATATACACACATGACTCGTGAGTGGTCCCTTGAAATCTTTTAGATTAAGCGCAGGCTGAGGGGAGTGGAAAAGCTTACTGGGAAGATACATGTGCACATCTGAAAAATAGACAAGGAACAGAAAAAGTATATGTATACAGACAAATAGTGTACTCTTTGCTTTGTTAGACATGTCTAATTGATTTAATTGACTGGTTGTTATTAAACTACAGTTGTACAGTTATAGTTTGATAGTTCACCCAAAAATGTACTACTTTATTTCCTCTGTGAACATAAGAAGATATTGTGGAAGACAAGAAGACATTAAGGAATATATTGTTTTTTGTCTATATAACAGGGTTTGAACACATTTTTACCAATGAATTTCCATGACATTTGAGACAATATGCATGACCTAATTCATGACCTAATGATTATTTTACAAGTATACATGTAAAATAAGAATAAAAAATCTCTGTTCAAATTTATCATAGCATTGTTAACTAAAATTAATGACTTAATACTACTTGTTTGCTTTCTATTGTTTTATATAAGTACAAGCGTGTGACTCTGCAGACGTTCTCCACGCAGAGATGTATCCCATCACGGAATATTGTTCAACCCATAATTATCAATTAGCCTATGCATTTTAATTTGAAAACTGTTAGGTATAACAGTAGTAGCTTTCAAGTACAGGAAAATATAAAAAGAAAATTGGTTTCCAATCATTTAAATTAGTTCCAAAAGTGATTCAGTCAAGAGTGAAGTACTGCCCACACTAAGCTCACAGTGTGAATATACTGTGGGAATGTGATGGCCACTTTGCTGTGAGGGCCAGTGCATCTTTGGGTGGCGTCCAATGGGACCACACGTTGCCCCGATTTCACACCAAATATTAGGGCCCAAGGAGGGCTGCTAGAGTTTCTGCCAACAGTGGCGCCCACCACCGCTCAGGGCCCAAACGGGGCATGTTTGATGGGGGTTAGTGATTGCTCTTGTCTTTTGTGTTTGATTAACATTATGACAGGCAGCAGCTTTATTAGGCTGCTGACACAGACCGAATCCCGGACATATACTGATACAATGCGGTGCTCTCAACGGTGACTTTCAGTAAGAACAAACGAAATGCGTTTATGCGGATACTTGCCAGACGGGACTTTTTGACCTCATTTGTGTTGTAGTTGGCTGCTTAAGCGAAATTCATCTGTGAAAAATAACTCAATTGATATTTGCGAGCGTGTTTGCGAAAGCGGCTTTATGTCCACACATTATGTGAACACAGGAAAGAAACCAGTCTCTGGGAGCGGGGGTATGAATGGTTTAAAAAGACTTAGAAAGACTTAAAAGATGTGCAAATGATACACTTTTGTGATGATGCAACAGTGACCCAATTATACAACTGTCCCGAAACACGAGCGAAAGTCTTGTATTGCAGCGTGCAGCAGCTCTTTTATAGTGCAGACGAGAGGCGATGAGTGAAAGCATTTGGAGGGAGTGGGTGTGAGAGAGAGAGAGGAGGACGGAGAGAGAAGGCGCGGGTACAGCTAATCACTCAGGCTGTTTCAAAGACTAATTTGATTGATATTCTATGTGGATTTATTAAATCTCTAACTACATGCTAGACGGGAGTAAAATGTTTATGGGAGAATGTACAACATTTAAACTTGTGGGGACTTGAAAGCAGATGAAAAGGGGACCATTCTGTGAAATCAAAGTACAGCGAACGCGATTAGACAGCATTTTTTTCCTTTTTGTTTTGAGGTCAAATACGTCTTGCTGTTTGCTTTTTGTTTAACGCAGTGTTGGTTGTAAAGTTAGATACGCTACAGTTGTGTTGGTGGGTTTTAAAGGAAGTTTGATTTTTTATTTTCATTACGATCAGTCTGTCTTACACCAATTTCCTGTCCACTCTGTTCAATGTGATGAATGGTTGACATAAGGTGTCAGAGTTGTGTGAGATCACTACCATCCTGCTTTGTGGGGGTGGGTAGGGGTGTTAAATTATAATTTTTTTGTTTTTTCCTATTCTAAACGCTCTTTATTCCAAAGATACTACAAGCTAGTCAGTGTATTCAGTAGGTGTAATGTATTGTAAGTTACTTCAGAGGTATTGCAAGTATTAAATACAACAATAATAAAACAGTGCATTGACATAAAAACGGAAATTTACTTTTGGTACTTAAGTATTTTTAAAAGCAAGTACTTCTGTACTTTTACAAAAAAGTTAGAAAAATCTGTCTTTACAACTTTTACTTGTAATGGAGTAATATTTGACAAGCAGAATCTGTACTTTCACTTAAGTAATGGAGTTGTGCAGTTTGCCCCCCTCTAAATTCATTGTTGATCATTTCCATTAAAGGGGGTCATATGATGCGATTTTCAATTTGTCCTTTCTCTTTGGAGCGTTACAAGCTCTTGGTACATAAAGAAGATCTGTAAATAGCAATACTAAAGTTCAAATCCAAAGAGATATTCTTTATAAAAATTAAGTCAACCACGTCTACCTAAAACGGCTCGTTCTAACACGCCCCCACATGTCTACATCACGATGTGGGAAGATTTGCATAACGCCGCCCAAATGTTCACGCAAAGAAAAGGCGTAACTTTTATTCTCGCTGTAGTATTGGTGCTGCCGCCATGTCGTGAAGACGCTGTGTTTTTCGTTGTGAAAGTGAAAATACTTTGTTTGGTCTTCCAAGAGAGGATATCCACTTCGTCATGCCTGGCGCTGATCCGTGCTAGTCGGTGAGGAAATACATCAACTTCGCACTGTGGAACGCCGGATCGGCTTTACATGGACGAAGCGGAGTCCATCCTGGGGTCGTCACATGTGGTTGCCGTTCTCAAGCCCGCCCGCCTCCGGTCACTCAAGCCCGCCATGTGTGACGCAGTTTCGTTGTGAAAGCAAAACTACTTTGTTTGGCCTTCCAAAAAAGGACACAACTAGAAATCAGTGGTTAAGTTGTTTTACAACACTGTTCCAGAACAGTTCAACCCAAATATTCTGATGTGTCCAGCGCATTCTATGGTTGACTGTTTCCTGATCCTGGAAGAGTAACTACAATGCCGGCTGTTCTGACTCAAAGACTGCAAGTACGTTTTCATTTAAAAGATTTGCCACTGACGATTCAAACGTGAGTTTTTTTTGGGCAGTGTAGAGTAGCGCTTGTTGTTTGTCATTTCTCCGATCACAAATGCAGACATGGTTTTATGTTTACGCGGCGCGATGCAACGCAAGGTTAAAACGACAGTCTAATCAGTATCATCCATAATTGTCACCATGGAGCAACAAGTGATAATGTAATGGGTTTTAATGGTTTTGTCTCATTGCGCCGGGACACAGCATCACAGTGTGGTAAGGGGCGTAACATTTCCGTCACACGTTTGAGGTATTCAGCCAATCACAACACACAGGATAGCTGGCCAATCACAGCACACCGCGCTTTTCAGAACTATGAGCTTTGTAAAAATCGACGCGTTCAGAAAGGCGGGGCATAGAGGAGAAACAATAATGTACAGTATGTGGAAAATAATGTGTTTTTGAACCTTAAACCGCATAAATACATTTCATTACACCAAATACACAAAATAATGTTCTTTTTAGAAACATCATATGACCCCTTTATGATAGTTGTTGCAACCTAAAAATTACCTTCAAACAAGTCAGTTCAGTTGCGTACGCAGTAGTTGAATAGTTCAGCTCACTGTGGATTTGAAGCTCCTTGGCTTTGTTCATGAGAGACACCATCTCAAGTGTCTTAGTGGCTGCAGCCTTGAAGCGACTCAGCCCTTTTGCCTGTGCCTCGACTCTGAGCCCCTGCTGAGGCACCGCTGCAGTCAACAGCTGGTCTAGGTATTGTGCTAGATCATCTGTATCTGAGAAAGAAAACGTTAGGAGTCAGGATTAGAAAGAAAGTGACATGAGAAAAAGACAGGCAACGATGAAAAGCAAGACATTAAAGAAAAAAGTTTGCAATGCACCAAACTAGTGTGTTTATATAACATTATAGCCTTCAGTCCAAGTGTAAATGCACTCCTTGGAGAATAATTCAAGCTTGATTACCCAGACTACTCATTTAAAAAAAGGCTTTAACCCCTAACCAATCATACATTTCATTCCTTACAGGAAATGCCACAGAACCTTGAATAAAATGCAAAACAAATTAATATAAAAAATCTTGAGCAACATAATGCTGTTTTCACACTTCAGGTGCTCATTGCAAATGATCAACATAAAAATCAACATGGTAACACACCTTGCAATGATGGTAGAGAAAAAAGGCTGAGAAGCCAAAGTAAACCAGAAGAGTCAAAGGTCAGAGATGTGTAAATGTTTCCTCCAACAAATTCTTCATTATAAGAACTGTTTAGTTCATTAAAACCCATTACACTAGCTCTCCCTAAAGATTGGACTCAAGATCAAAATGAATAAAATGTGGGACCTTTTATGCTAAAAATGTAGTTTAGGACTAAAAGCAATGTAAAATGACTTCATCTCCAAAATGACCAACATCAGTATTTGACCATTTCAGAAGTCATCGTCAAACAAAATCTCTTCATCAGGATATTATTTCCCCTTACCATCATTGAAGCTCAGGTCATGCACAGCACCTCTAAAGTAGCCGTCCTCAACATCATCATCTTCATCCAAGCCCCTATTGGAGCGTGTCTTACCACTATCAAGGAAGCTCAGATGAGCACAACAAGACGTGGTCAGGAACTCAGATAACTTGCCCGTCTGGATCCTAGGAAATTGAGAGCAGCAAGCAAGTAAGCTGAAACTGCCCTTGAATATGTATTGTTGATGACATTATATTTATTTATAGCCTCATTGCCTGACCGTGCCCCTCCAAAATAGCCATCCTGTAGCTTCTTAAGGGTAGCCAGCACAGCAGGGTCCAAGTCTGTGTGTTCATTGTCTAAGAAGAAAAGCACAAAAAATTGGGGGAAAAAACTACACACTTATCCACGTTTACATTTTTTTAGATGACTCCACATTACCAGGGATGCAAATTTTCACTCACTAAGCATGGTCTGGGAAATGGGAAAGGTTACGGTAGGACGGCCAGTCATCCTCCAGCGAGAAGATAGGTAAGACAGGTCAGTGCGCAACATTTCCACAATCATCTTGTTGTCCAGGGCCAGATAGAACTGCTGGTGATCTATGAACTACCGGGGAGTAACAAAAGAGAGAAAAAATGATGAAAAACATTTGCCATTCAGCATATATTTTAAAAGCTGTGACCATCTTTCTGTGGCTTTAGCCTCACCAACTCATTTTATTTAACTTCTGCTGAATGATAATCAGTGGCTCTCTAAGTCCGCATAAGGCTCAAACATGCCTACTTTAGCACATTATGAAGAACCTGAGGTGTGAAGCTAAAGATGGTGTTGCGGACGATGTACAGCTTGGAGGTTCCCAACACTCCAATCCTACGGTAAGGTCTGCCGGTCAGCCCCAGTCTCTCATTACGCCCTTAGAAAAAGATAAACACACGCATGCACCCTAAATACATTAAATAAACACTGAACATTTTTTTAAAAATGGTGTAGGATTTTCTCTAAAACAATTTTCCCTCACAAAAACTGAATAGTATTTTACTGTAAAATATACTCAAGTAATGTGTTTTGTTTTCCTTTGAAAATTTTTAGAATTTTAACAGCACTGAGTTTTAAAAAATAATAGCACGTTTTGTATTTCTTCATACCAGTGTCAAGTGAGACCTTACAGTGTACCACTTCCTACCTAGTCTAGCATAAATATGGCTGAGAACTCGAGATGGTTGCACTCTGATGGGGTGGATGTCTGCCACTGTCTCCACATCAATCCCATTCCTCTGCAGGAGTGCCTTAATATCCTCATTCTCAGCAAGGATGGACACTTATCAGAACAAAAAAAACAAACATCAGGGTAAATTTCAGCCATGCAATGCATCACATGTGCCATAAAGAATTGAGTGCAACACATATTAAAACATACCTTGTACAACAACATCTGGTTTAGGGATGGTAGAGAACCTGCGGTTTAGAGGGTCTATTTCACCAGGAGCCAAAAAACCCTGAAATGGAAAGGAGAAATTTGAGGTGTATGCCATACTTTCTCTAATATAACTTGGTACAAAGCTTTCAAAGAACTATAGCAAAGATATGACTTTTAACCTCTCACCTCTGCCAAAAGGTTGCCCAGGACATAAAGGGACTGTCCCCACTTCAGAGGGCACTTTCCCATTGGGATCCTCTCCACCGTGTGTGGATTAACATACTCTTCATCCACCTGAAATAATAATAATAAAAATATGTTATCAAAAGTATATAAAAAAAACTAATTTCATCTAAATTAAATCTGAATTCTCATTAATCCAGTGATATTTAATTGCTATACAGATCAGATTTAAAAAAAAAAAAAACAGTTTAGTTAGTTAGGAAGAGATTTCTCACCTTATCTGGAGGAACACTATAGAGTTCAGGCAGCAGCCGTACCCCATCTTTTTGTTTGATCATGATACCTTCCAGAGCTTCTCGATACTCCTGAACCTGAGAGGACAGAAACATGAAAATACAGCCTGCCTGTATCTGCTGCACAACCTTATTTTTTAACCTCTAGAAAGTCTCACTCAAGCGCCGTCTTTTCACTATTCTTATCTTTACACTTTGTCTTTTGTCTCTACACTAGCAGCCAGAAGGCACCACTCCACTTAAGGCTGAAATAAACTACATGACTTTTACAATCTGAACACATTTTAAAACACTAGGCATCCTGTACCTGAATATTGTATATTGTTACAAAACTATATACAAACTGTATATATTGTTACAAAACTGGGCATCATACATAAAACTCATGCAGAAACATACACTTCGTTGCTATGATACGCATCACAAATGAAAACAATGTGTGTTTTAAAATCAGCTCAAAATATCAAACATATTTTATATCATCTGACTGGATGGAATCATAGTCTGATGCTTAAAAAAAAAAATCTGTGAAATCGGTCAACTTCAACTGACCATAATCTGCACAGTATTTTGTGATATTAGTATTTTTAGCCACATACTGAAATTAAACTACATATGCAAAATATATAATGTAATAGGCTTGATAAGAAAATATCTAAAAAAGAATGTATGTATATGACAGAAGAGAACAGACAAGCAGTGCAGTAAGCATCCAATGCTTTGTGTGCTAATGATATTCTAGCTCTCTATTAACTTGGTTTTAAGCATGTAGGGTACAAATTTCCTTAAATCTTCATCATATTTATTCAAATTTACATCATATTAACTCATATTTCCAAAACACTCATATTGCCAGAATGAGACTGGTTAAACAGAAATTCTGAATGGTTTTACCTGCTCTGGACTGTTGATAAAGATGCCATCCAATATCAGGTAGGTCCAGAAAAGTGGCCACTCACATTCAATGTTTTCAAAAAGCTTCAGCTCAGCAGATTCATAGTACAGCCTGTTGGGGTCCTATTGGGAAAAAAAAATATGATCAATTTAGTTTATTACAGACATAATTAGACACATTTAACAGGTACAGTACACATCCACATATTTCTGTAATAATTATTAATACTAGATGTAAAACTATATGTATTTGTTTCTACACATTCTAAAGTATTTGTATAATTAAAAAAATATCCAATACAATTAATGTATAGCACAATGTGTCTGTGTGTTGGATATACTGACCTCTTTAGGAGTTTTGTGGCCATCTCTAAGAAAACGACAACAGCCATATCTTCCCTACAGACAAAAAGGGATTCATGTAACAAATATAAACCACCATAGAGTGAGAGACAGACAAGTTCCTCATGTCCGAGATCAAGTTCTGACCTGGAGCTTAGAGATGATTTCCTCCTTAGTGATATTGACTAACTCCATGTCTTCCACAGCAAAGGCTGGATATGAAATGATGGACAGGAGGCCAGCATCCACCTCTTTAGACATTGAAGCTCTGGGCAACATAGAGCTCAGAATGGACTGAGAGGAATATGTGGCAGTAAGGAGATGATCATTGTTTTGTTTTTTTTAATTCTAATAAGGTGATGGTGAAAAAAGTGCCTAAAAAAATCAGAGCACTAGAACTACTATAGCCTCACCTGGCAGTGCTGGATATCATCTGCTAAAACATGAACCACAGAGTCAGGTCCCCCTTTGGCTCCAAATAGATTCAAGTCATCTAGGGCTTCAAGTGCTGCCTGCAGTAACAAAGGGTCCATTCAGGGGCTTAGACAGAGTTTTGTCCTCACAATGTCACAACAAAGCCAATATTCATTCAGTGTGCACTGAAATCCAGGGCCACAGACAACAAATTCAGCTACCACAATTTAATTTTGACAGATTTTCTAAATTCAAACCAGTACATTGTATTAAAACCAGGTTAAGGGCTAGTTCCCTAACTTTAGAATGGTACTCAGTCTTCTCGGACAGAGAAAGAACAACAAGAACCCTTCTGCTCTGAGCAAAGTGTCACAATCAGGGGGGAAAAAAAAAGAAATGACACAAGCTGACAGGGAAAGCTGGGAAGGAACACTAATACCACAGAGTTCATGTTGAGGTTACATTGGGTCACGTTAATATGCGGTGTTCATGAGTGCACGGCATGAACAATCCCCTCCCCATCATGCCAGTCTCAGAATTCTCAGCTGCTCAGAAGAGGACTGACTGTCTATTTTGTTTCATCACACTCACTTTAGCCATCCCTATTGAGCTGGCATTGAGTTCAGGGATCCCCTGATTGGTTTTGTCTCCTCTCTCCCACATCCCATAGTCCTGAACAATCACAGGAGAAAATGCCAGTTACAGAGAGTGGCTTTTTAATAACAATTGCAGACTAAAATGTGAAAAACATACAAACATATACAAATACATAAGGCCTATATGATCGATACTGAGAGACTTACAGCCACTTTGTATGCAGATTCAGTGTAAAACAGCAGATTTTGGACCACATCCACCTCGTCCTGAGTGTACACAATGTGCAGCCCTAAAAGGACACAAGACATGGCAAAGGATATGTGGGAGAAGATCTACTAATGCTAGGCTCAGTACACAAAGTATCCAATCAGATTCCAGGATTTCTGAACAAAAGTTTTATAGGTCTGGAATGACAGAATTCTTCAACCACTGCAAAAAAATAATAATAATAAACATTTTGCACTTATTTGAACACTCTTATAATTAGAGCTTACGACCGGTCACAAACTACAAGCGCTATCTTTATCATTTATTACTTGTGCAGGCCTACTAAAGACTGTAAAATGTGGACAAAAAGAGATTCTACTGTTTTAGAGGGGAAAAAAGAAAGCTTGTACACTTTTAGAGGAAGAACCGAGTACTCTTAAGAGTCTCAGGTGTCTTGATGTGTCTTAAGTCATGTTATGCAAGCTCTAAAGGGAGACCTGGAGTACCTGAGGCAGTCATCTGAGCCAGGAAGAGGAGATAGAGTGAGGTAGCGTCAAGCTGGAGATGCCCCCATTCCCTGTCACCCACCACAGTGGCACAGGTCTGAGTGTTGTACTTGGCGTGGAGGCTGTCCAAAGTGCTCTTACTGTATTTGAACTTCTCCACTTTGTCCATCTGCAGTGAAATGTGAGAGGACAAGAGATAGCACTACAGAGCACAAAAGAGCACTTCAGACAATATCTAATGGACAAAATGGTAATATGTGTTATGCACAATTGAACGGTGTATGAGACTGATAGATTGCATAACCATGTATGTGCATTTGTATATTTGTGTGTACAACTTTATGTACACTACAGTTCAGTAGTTTGTGGCATGTAAGCTTTTTTGTAATGTTTCTGAAAGTCTCTTTATGCTCACCAAGGCTACATATAAGGAGAAAAAAAATACAAACAGTAAAAAACAGTATATTGTGAACTGGCTAGATTACCAATTTAAAATACCATTTGAGATTTTAATATACTTCCAAAATAATGTATTGCGTTGATGCCCAAAGCGATTTTTCGCAGCATTACTTACAGTGTGGCCAAAAGTTTTTGGCTCAGTGACATAAATTTGTGTTTTGCAAAGCTTTGCTGCATCAGATTGTAGATTGTTTTTCCAAAGTGTCTATGTATACTGAAAAACAATGATAAGCCAGTCATAAGGTTTAAAGGCCTGGCTTGGCAAAAAAACAAATCAATGAGTATATATTACAGTGTTTGAAATTGTTCTTAAAAACCTCGCAATTCACTCTGCATGCTGGCTATTAGCTTTGGGCCAAAATCCTGACTGTGGCGATACATTTCTTCCTTCTTATTAGCTAGTGATTAACCAGTTCGGAAGGGAGCTCATCCGGAGAAAATAACTTGCACCAGTTTCTGCTGGCCGATCCTTGTACGTTCCTGCAGAATTTAGTTGCCTTGAGGTTTTTGGAGAGAAGTGGCTTCTTTGCTGCCCTTCTTGACACCAGGCTGTTGTTCCAAAGTATTGGCCTTATGTGTGTAAGTACTCTCACACCAACTGCTGCCATTTCCTGAGCAAGGTATTGCATTGTGGTGACAGAGTCTGTTAGGGACTCCTAAGGAGGAGCCCGTCCTGGGCACTTGCTGGACACTCTGGGATGGTCCTGAAGACGCCTTCACTGCAGTCGAACCTCTCTCCTTGACGTTCTTGATGATCCGGTAAATGGTTATTTCAGGTGCAATAATCTTTGTAGCAATTTCCTTGCATGTGAGGCCATTTTGATGCAAAGCGATGATGGCTGCACGTTTCTTTGGAGGTAACCATTGCTAAGAAGAACACAATGATTGGAAGCGCTTCTTCCCTCATTTTATAGCAATCAGTCTGCTCATACAATCTAATTAGTATGATAGTGATTAACCTGACAAGTACTCATTCACACTTTCACATGTGCTGCTGATTTGATTAGTCAATTAAAGAGGTCATGTGATGCGATTTTAATTTTTCCTTTCTGTTTGGAGTGTTCCAAGCTCTTGGTGCATAAAGAAGATCTGTAACATTGCAAAGACTAAAGTCTCAAACCCGAAGAGTTTTCTTTATAAAATTTAAGAGTCAACCACGTCTACCTAAAACGGCTTGTTCTAACAAGCCCCCACATATCTACATCACAATGTTGGAAGATTTGCATAACGCCGCCAAAATGTTCATGCAAAGAAAGAAGGCGCAACTTTTATTCTCGTTGGGCCGCCGATGCCATGTTGTGGAGTAGCTGTATGTTTCGTGGTGAAGCGACAATACTTTGGTTTGGGCTTCAAACGGACATGTGGCACAAAGGTTGTTTCTATAAAGTGGGGCAGTTCCATCTTTGCAAGGACATTCTGGCGCTTCTGACTCACAGTCTGCAAGTAAATTTTTTATATGTAAATAATTTGCCACTTAGATTCAACCGCGAGTTTTGAGCAGTGTAGAATTGCACTTGTAGTTTGTCATTTCTCTGATCACAAACGCAGACATGGTTTTATGTTCACGCGGCGATGCAATGCAATGCGTAAAAAGACAGTATTAGTCATTGTAATCGGTAATTATGTCCCCACTGGAGCAACAAATGCCTCGTTTATAATGGGTTTTAAGGTTTTTGTCCGGCCGGACAGGGCATCACAGTATGGAAGGGGGCGTAACATTTCCGTCACACACTAGAGGTATTCGGCCAATCACAATGCACAGGATAGCTGGCCAATCACAGCAAAACTCGCTTTTTCAGACCGATGAGCTTTATAAAAATCGCTTTCAGAACGGCGGGGCAAGAGGGCAACAATATATGTAAATTATATGGAAAAATAATGTGTTTTTTTTAACTTTAAACTGCATAAACACGTTTCATTACACAAAATACACAAAATAATATTCTTTTTAGCCGCCATGTGACACCTTTAATGGTAGCGGGTCAATTTTGTTGTCAGGATCAAAAAACAGTGAATGACATTTTGTTGTTTGTGGAAGAGTTTCATTTTTTTGGACCAATGACGCTTTAGCAATTATTTAGAATGTATCTGATCACCTTCTTTGGGCCATGACTGTAAGGCTTCAGTGTCACATGATCCTTTATGAATCTTTGTAATATGCTGATTTGGTGCTCAATACATTTTCTTATTATTATCAATGTTAAAAATAGGTAACTGCATTATATTTTTGTGTAAACCAAAATATCTATTTTCAGGATTCTTTAACAAATTTCAAAAGAATAGCATTTCTTCGAAATAAAATAAAATACTGAATAAAAGTATAAACTTCTTCTTTTTTTTTTTTTATCTTACTGACTCCAAACTTTAGAATGGTAGTGTATGCATGCATGTTTGTTAGCTTACAGCCTAATTTACCTAATTTATGGTAAATAAACCGTGAATAAAAATGGAAAGTGCTATCAATGCATGTTTTGGAACGTACAGACAGGTCTGGCTGTTGAATATCTATCTGCTGTATCTTTTTTACTTGTTGAGCATGTAGTGTGGTTAATGTTAATGGCGGGTGGTACCTGTCGCATGATGCACTGAAGAATTCCCCTCATCAACTTCACCACACTCTGAAAGAAGAAAAAAGAGATCAAGACAAACAGACTGCCTCCAAAACAACACTTGGAACACAGGCTCAACTGTGACCTTTCAGCTCTTCATTTAATAGCACAGACATGAGTAACATAACACTTCTGAGCCACTGTAAAGAGACCGCTTAGATACACTGATACATACACACGCAGTCATGAAAAGTCAACTGACCTTTCTTTAAAAAACACATGCATGGAAGTAAAATAATACAATCCACTGGTGAATATTTTGGTACGGCTTCTGATGTTGCTGTTACCAAACAGTTGCCACATGCGCTCATGTGATTAAAAATATTCGTCCAGCAGACCATACTGAGTCTGTGGGTTCTTTCTGGGTTCTACAACATGTACGTTCTCATGAACAAATGTTGTTACTGAATAAATATCTTAAACGCTGTACTGGATTAATAGGCTTACTCAATCAGTTCATCCTGTGAACATTCATTCAGGTAACGAACAGATTCCTCAGGTCACAGAATCAATACCAATGCACTGCAAAAAAAAATAAAAATCCCCATCTCAGTTTGTACCTGCTCAAGCTCATAGGCTTTAGCCTTGTCTTCATCACGGTCTGCGTTCTTCCTGTAAGCCAAACTGAGGGCCCAGACAGACAGGATGCTGTAGACATTGTCCCTCACCCAGGCATCAGGCTGCTCTTGGCTTGCTGGTAACAGACCTGTCACTGGGTCCTACAAGTTACCAATACAGCTAGTTAAAAATGCCCAGTGCATCAGGTAATACACTATATGTATAATTAATATGCAAGCATTACTTTTTCCATAAAAAAACACAAACAAATACTCAATATATGATATGTAATCTACCGTTAAAAATGATTGGGTCAGCAAGAAAGAAATAAATTAAAATCATATTAGCGAATAAATTGAATGATTATGATCAGGGATCATGTCACTGAAGACTGGAGTAATGAGCTGAAAAAATTAAGCTTTGTCTACGGATTTAATGATATTTCGAAATATATCCAAGGAAGAAAACAAACAGTGATTTAAATGGAATATGTCATAAAACATTCCCTGTTTTCTTGTAGTTTTGATCAAAGAAAGGCTGAATTGGTTGACGCATTAGAGACTTTTAAAATATCTTTTACCCAATTTTTTAAACAGGATGATCACTGCGTCAGAATTCTATGCTGAATTTATTTTCATGGGTACTTTTCCTTTGTGAAGGTATATTATTTTATCCAACATAAAAGCACGCAGCATGTATTTTACTGAAGTGAAATACTTTAAATGAATTTAGAATAAAACAGTTAATAATTAAATACACTATCACAGATACATTACTAACTAAAAATGAATTGGAAATCTTTTTTTTTCACTTTTGGTGGCAAAAGCCCTGGTCAAATTCTGCTCCTGATATAGCATACACATGTAGACTTTAATTTGTACTTTTTATACATTAAAGGAGTGTGTTTTTAACACAACACTAAACTGCATACTCTTCTGTGGCAGATCAAAATATCTACATTTAAAGAATGAAGGCATGTTTAGTGAAAACACAAACTGTTTAGTCCGTGTAGAAATGCAGACACTCACTTGGTGACGCAGTATAGTCTGATGAACTATCCGCGCGTAGTTGTCAAGTTTAACTCCAGAATTGCTGCGACTCCTCATTTTAGTTCCTATAAAGTTTGCGAAAAACCTTTATGCTTCAAAAACCGCCAACATCCTCCTGCAATAAACCAATACGGACATTAAGAAGAGGAGGGGTGTTTACAATACGTGCTTTTTTTCGAGAACGCTTGCATAGATTCAGTGAATATAAACAAACCTGAACACTTAAGGGCAAAATCCGGAAGGAAAGGAACTGCTTCTTGCACACTCGCGCTTACAGGCAGCTGGGAGGATCTTCCGACTTTTCAAAATAACACCGGTGAGCTCAAGTTATGTAAAGTCGAATACATTTATAGCGACAAACTTTTTTTAAGGAACTAGTCTGAAACGTTTAGGGAGTAAGGTCGTAAAAACGTTCACCTCAAAGATGTTTAGACATCTTGTGAAAACAGAGAGGACATCGCGTTCCTGAGGTCATGTCATGAAGGACCTGCGTTCACAAGATTCGACTCATTTTTATTTTACCGTTCAAGAACGAGAGTTAATTCACAATGAAACTGCGATTTAAAACTGAACTGATGCTAGAAGATACAAGAGAAAAGAAAATTGAATGTATAAAATACTTAAAATCCCTTGTTAACTCATTTTAATGAATCATCCCCCTGATCATTTGTTTTACTTAATATATTTATTTGGGGTAATTGGTTATTTTCTTGCTATTATGATTGTAACAGTGTTGGGGAAAGTTACTTTTAAAAAATAATGCATTACAATATTATGTTACTCCATAAAAAAGTAACTAATAACGTTACTTAGTTACTTTTTATTGAAAGCAATGCGTTACGTTACTTTTGCGTAACTTTTTAAATCCGGACAGAGCTTGCTTGTTTTTAAAATAAAAAAGTAATATTTTTGGCAAATATAAAAGCCTTTCACACCACCGTGAAACGAAGAAAGCTCAGGTGCAGGGAAAGTACATATCGTAAGTCCAGTGATGCACGAAATTTCAACACACTTCAGCAATAAAAAAAAACACACAAATGTTTGTCTAGAGTCATTTTTGCCTAATTAGTACGGTTAAACTGGATAATCGAAGGTCAGAAGCAAAGACATTTGGTTAATAGAATGGGATTAAATACATAAAATAGGGGAAATTTTTATTTGTGTTGTTTAACATTTAATTATGGCAGGTTTGCGTCATAGTCTGAGTTGCATTATTTTTATTCATTTTGAGCAATACTGAATCTGTGTGAGTGAGATGAATTAATGCATAATCATATTTATTTTAGAACTACAGTAAAATCTTCTGATTTCTCTCAACATGGTGACAGGAGAGCTGACAATCAATAAATCGGGGCAAAAAAGAGTAACTGGCGTACTATTTAAAAATAAACAAAAAAAAACAAAAAAGTAACCCGTATTCTATTGTAAATTAAAAAAGTACTGCGTGCTTTATAGTTACTTGAAAAAGTAATCTGATTACGTACGTTACTTGTAATATGCCCCTCCAACACTGACAGTAGTTACACTTTGTAAAACATCAGTATAATTCTTTGTTGGTATTCTTGTTTTGGGAAAAAATAAAAATTTTAAAACCTTCTGTTACAAACATTTAGACCAAAATTTTCTTTTGCACAAAACTCACCAAAAGCGCTGTATATTTACTTTTCTTTTTACATCTGTGATATCATAAAGATCTGTCTCGCGCACACACGTCCACTTAGTGGCAGCAGTCACAAATGTTTCAGTTCAAAACTGTAATTTACAAAACAAACAAACAAACATGCCACATCACCTTTAATATGATGCATAAAGCCCCAGGTGGTCAAAGAAAGCCACATGACAAAACAAAGTTCATCACAAGTAGCATTATATACTAATATATAGAAGGTGTACAATGATGTACACACAAATACAAAACACCATCATGGTAACACTAAAATAATGCAATAGACATGAATTAAACAACATGAATTGTAACATAAAACCCTAATATACATAACTGATAACAAAAAAATAGTAAGAGAACTTACCGTTAACCAATTAAAAGTTTAGCATTTTACAATCTTTAACAGTTCAATTTAAAATTATTTTGACAGAAAACATCATATTTTCCAGTGCTCCTCATGTATGGGTGTTTAGCACTTACACAATCAGGAGAAATGACACTGATCACTACTTAACTTTGGTTCTGTGAATTCCAGAGTTCTTTGTCACTCAGAATGTACGCGTGAACAGCACACCGAGGCTGAGTGCTGAGCTGCTGCTCATAATCCTCAACACGTCACCATATGACTTCATGTCGTGATCTTCATATCTCTTGATCTGTCTGACAACAAAACTGTCAATGATAAAATGCCAAAAAAGAATTGCCATTTGAAAAGTGTCATTTTTCTTTTGCTCTGTTTATTATCATTTCAGAATCACTGATTTATATGTCTCTGAATGTTAGTCCCCAGTCTGCACTGCACATGCTTGGCTAACCTCTGTGAGGTCTGCCATATCAGCCAAATAGCTGCTGTGTGCAGCTAACCTTGAGAAACCCTGATCACACTGCAGAGGCTTGCATGACAAATCTGTAACAGTGATTGACGTCCAGCTATTCAGGCCAAATTCACAAATGTTTACATTTTTTAAATGCACTAGAATTAAGTTTTTCCTGGAACTGCAGCTGAGAAATATGCTGGCAAAACTGCACTGAACTGTGCAACTGTAAATGCAACAAATGGAGTTCATGACATAAAAGCCTTTTTCTCGGAACATGTTTTTATTTCAGAACCCCAAAGTTCAATCAGATGAGAGTTACAGTACAGTAAATATAACTTATAAATCGTATATTGATATATAGTCAGATACATAAAAAAGAGCTTTAAATGAACTGTTGAGTCATACAAAATGAAAAGAGCAATACAATAAATAAGTAATCCCATATTGAAACGATGCTTGTAAATCCTGATCTATGAGATGAGGTGGAGACACTTGTATATAACAACATAAATAGTTACAGGTAAATGAGCCTTAAATTAAATAAAAAACAAATGTGAGCACACAGACAAAGGCAAAGAACGGAGGCAAATGGTTAATAATATATAGGCACAATCAATAATGGCAAACTTTGCACTTTCTC
>JADLZN010002082.1:0-21291 GCA_018155175.1 Sinocyclocheilus anophthalmus | reverse complement strand
ATATACTAACTCTGAAGAGAAAAACATTGAAGAGAAAAAAATCACATATGCTGTTGTATAGCAATAAATGCTAAGAACTAACGGTTTCATTGTTTTGCATACAATAATTAACTTATGTTGTGCATAGAAGAAATTAAAGTGATAAAGATGATAACAATGATTTGATCAGAGTGATCAAGGTTTTTTTTCACTGAGCATTGTATTGTTTGCTCGTTTACTGTTTTATTGCACAATATACACATTTTTGCAATGTTATTGCACTACGTGCATGTTTAACATGTTGACCTCCAGTGTGAGGCAGTTATTTATTTTTATTCAGTTTGCTCATTTTCGAGTTGTAAAAAAAAAAAGAAAAAACATTCTGGTTAAACCATATAGCTTACCTGAAAATATAGAATTTTGATATGTTACAAAAGAGTATTTACATGTAAAATGTAATGGTCACAGTTATGCGGTTTTGAAATATGTTGTGGCAAAGCAAATAAAATGCAAAACTGTATTACTTCTGAAAAGGTTTTTGTTTTATCTTCCCAGAAAAGTAATAATTTTGATATATGTTGCACTGGTTATAGAACATGAAATCATTCTAACTTCTATATTTTAAAGTTAAAAACTAAACAGACAAAAACGGTTTACTATAGGTTAACGTAATTAATTCCACATTTAGCTTGGGAACTGGGAATTTTACTTAATTTGCACACCTTGATTTTCACACAATAGGCTAAACAACAAATATTGCAATACCGGTTGTTACATTTACAATTGTGAAATACTAAAAAACACAATTGTAGGGTCAGCGTCTGAAATAAATGCATTTAGTAGCTTAGTAGTTCACCTTTGAGATCAACCATGGCCACACAAGAGCCGGCGTACTGTCTCCATGGTTTCAAAGTAGACGCTTCAGTCCTCGTCGGTTCTTGCTGGGATATGTAGTTTTTCTTAGGCGTCAACTCATGCTACATCACTTTGCGTAAACTACAAATCCCACAATTCCATTGCTGGGCGAAAAGTTTCTCACTTAAGTACATGAATGTTTCGACGAAGCTAAATTTGTATAACATATACTGTAAATTGCTGCTACATACACTTTGAAAACATGTGAAAACATATTATATTAGCTTACAATCCAAATGCATGCCCATGTACAAGCGACCATGGCAAATCCCATTCACAGACCGGATATTTTTCGTTGGAAAACGACAAAGATAAAAACACCAGGCAGTATTAAGGCGAGTAAACCCTGCTTCCTCTTTTCTCACTCAGTTCTTCAAAGATGTAGCTTCGTGTTTTCCTTCGTTTCCTTTTTTACAATATTCAGCCAGAGGTATTCATCTAAATATATGTCACACTCAGGTTATCTTTGGTCATTCACATTGGTTATTAGTAATGAATAGATTTGTGGCTCAGCAGAAGTATTTAGCTCAAATGCGCAATGAAAACCCCTTCAGGTGTATGCAGTGTTGGGGAAGTTACTTTTAAAAGTAATGCATTAATACCGCGTTACTCCATAAAAAGTAACGAATTACGGCACTTGGTTACTTTTTATGGAAAGTAATGCGTTATGTTACTTTTGTGTTACTTTTTAAATCGGGACAGGGCTTGCTTGTTTGTTTTTAATATTAAAAAAGTTCTATTTTTGGCAAATATTAAAAGCCTTTTCACACCAAAAGTGAAATGAATCACTGAGGCTGAAGGGAAATTACATTTATGTCCGTATAGTAGAATGCAGAAGAAGAAAGTTCAACACACTTTAGCAATAAAAAAGACACAGATGTTTGTCTAGAGTAATTTTTGCTTATTAGTACGGTTGAACTGGATCACCGAAGGTCAGAAACAAAGACATTGTTAATAGAATGGGATTAAATACATAAAGATATTTGTGTTGTTTAACATTTAATTAGTGCAGGTTTGCGTCATATTCTGAGTTAATTCATTTTGATGAATACTAAATCTTTTTTTTTTGTGAGTGGGATGAATTAATGCATATTCATATTTATTTTAGAACTACAGTAACATCTTCTGATTCCTCAACATGGGGACAGGAGAGCTGTCAATCAATAAAAATAAAAATAAATAATAGAACTTGAGGTTACTTATTTGAAAAAGTACTCAGATATTTTCTTAAATTAAAAAGTAATGCGTTACTTTAAAAAAGTAATCTGATTACATAACTAGCGTTACTTGTAATGCGTTACCCCCAAAACTGGTGTATGTAACATGGGATATTTATCCAGGGATTAGATGTGTGAGGCCAGTGTGATTAATTCACATCAGTTTATGTGAACTTCAGGCATGAAAAAGGTTGGAAAGCTCTTGGTTTAACCCAGTGATCAGTTTATGACTGTAGAGAAGCCGGTAATACATTTTGAGGTCTAAGTCTATTTTGGATTGAAACAATGAGCAGAGCTGAATTCATATCTCATATTGCAGGTGCAGCTGAATGAGAATGACATAAAGCAGTGGGTGAAGGTAAGTACATTTCAATCATTTGAATTCATGTCATGCAGAAAATTAATGCAAATGTCAACGCTCGTGACCACGAAGTGTGCTTAATTGTATTGAATGTGCACTTGTAGTGTACTTAAATATAGTACACTTTCTTAACTGCTTCTTAACACGCCTAAGTACACTTTTTAAAAGTACATTCCATGATCTTTTATTATTAATTATTTATTAATTTCAATTAACCTTCCCGAAAGTGTCCAAAAAAACACTTACAGTTAGGGATAGAATTATTTTAAAGTGTATTATTTCTGTAATAAGTACTCTTTTTTTAAAGTATGCTAAAGTGTACTTTTTTTTGGTTTATAAGGGATGCAGTGTCTGAGATCATGTATTACATATAATTTTCTTTTCATAATTCTTCTCAGAGGGTGGAGAAGGCTTCAGAGTTTGCTGTAGCTGAGGTGTTTTCCATTAAGAAACCATGTGGTAGAAAAAAAAGTATGGCTCTGCAGAACATAGAGCAGCTACAGGATCACAATGATGCGTACAGTGAAGGTAATCTTTAACAAATTAATATTCAGCACTTAATGTATGTGCAGGTTTTTGTAATCAGTATTCCACAGTTTCACTTGTATTCCACAGCTCAGTCCATTCTAAGTGAATGGATGAACCAGAAATTACGTCTGGAGCTTGAAATGGATGATGACGAGGAGGAAGAGGAGAAGGAAGAATCCAAACAACTTGTTAAAACCACACAATCCAGCTATAATAACTTTGATGGTACAAATGAAATGAAGGAAGTACCTTCTTTGTTTTTTGAAGTTTACCTTAAGAATTCCCATAAAATATAAACAAGTGTTATTTTAGGGTTGTTTAGATACTATTATTGTATTTATTAATATTTTGAACTAGCTTTTATTTTTAGATTTTCAGTTTTCAAGTTTTAGTAATTTTATGTGCTTTAGTCATTTTTTAACTATTCGATATACTTATTTTTCATTCAGTTTTAGGAATTTTTGTAATTCAACGGGAGGTCATGTTCAGGGTATAATTAACTAACACTAAATCTAACTAAATTAAAACCATTGAACCATTTGTTACTTGATAAAATAGAACGAGTAATTAAAAAAAACTTTTTAGATAGTTGCCAAGACACAATTCATCATTGAATTTAGTTTACCGGTACTAAAAAACTCAAACTGACAATAAAAAAATTAATAAAACAAATATATACATAAAACTACTAAAAATGACAAAATTAAATGAAAACAGAAATATATACAAAAAAAAGATTAATAAAAAATTTTATAAAACGAAAATACTATAAAATAAAAATACTGTTTCAGTAGTTTGCCAAGGAACAGCTCAGTATGTTTTTTTTATTAATTTTGTCTAATATTTATTTTTTATTTTATTTAAGCTTTATTTCAATTACCAAAAACAACTTGTAATAGTTAATAATCATTTATTAGCTTTTAGTGTTTTAGTTAGCATTAACAACACTGATCTCATCTGGACTTTCTCTTTTTTCATTAGACATGTACTTTCACCTAGCACAGGAGGAGGAGAACTCTGTAGTGCACAATTTCCTCCAGGACCTGATGGAAACCGAGGTGTTGGACTTTGGGATAGTGGAGGACCTTAAAGTAGACTCTGATCAGAATAAGAAGAAATGGAGGGACCCTAGCATTACCATGGAGGTGCGTCACAAGCAGGTAAAGGAGAACCGCATGCGCAGAGATGCAGAGCATGAGAAACTGCATAAAGAGAAGGAAGTGCTAAGGGAGGTGCGAGAGGAGGCGTGGCAACTGGAAAAGGAGAAGCAGCGAAAGAAGAGGCAGGAGGCACACAGACAGGAAGAACTGATCCAGCAGGAGATAATTCGCCTACGCAGAGAGATGGAGGAGAAGAGGAGTGTGGAGCAGCTTGCACGAAACATGTATAACAACCACAAGAGTATTTGGGCACTCTAGTCACAATTAAAAATGTATGAATGTCAAAGTAAAAGAGGTATCTGCAAAGAAATGATGCTAAACCTTTTCTCACAACTAACTTCACTTGGCATCTTTACCGCTCACAAAGTAATTTTTAGTGAATGTATGAAGTCAGTTCTCCTCAAGTTCATAGACGGGCCTGATCAAAAGACCATAGGGCTTTGGGACACAAACATCCCACTATGTCCACTGCAGTTGTTCTATTATATATGCATGATTATTTAATCTTGTATTTTCCTCATTTGCCATTTTAGGACAAGGCCATTGGTGAAAAGTAGCATAGTAAGAAGGATCTGGTTGTACACTTAAGAATAAATTTCCACATTTCTCAGTGCTTGAGGCCCATATTGTTGCAAAATGTTTTTCCTTGATGAGTGTATTTGTCCTTTTTTTATATATATATAATTTCTTATTCAATGCAGTCACATTAATACATTTTTAATTGTGGTTTAAGTGCCCAGATACTTTTTAGGGCAATTATATAATTTTCTAAATCAAATGGCATTCAGATTTTTGAAGAGATGATTGCGTGACATTTTTTATTTCAATCTTGCACAGGGAGAGGGAAAGGCTTCAGAAACAATGGGCCACTGAAAACTCTCTCATTCCAAAACATCACAATTCCACACAGAAGAAACAGAACAAAGATCTTCAACTTAAGCTGAAGAAGCTGGAAGCCAGAGTTCACCTTCTCGATTTGCAAGTTAGAAGACATTTATAGTTTTATTATATTGTATGCAATAAACTCTTACGATTTTTGACTGGTTGCATACATGTTTTAGTGCATGCACAGGCATTTTACGACATGGTACTCGGTGATATTGGAAAGAAGGGTGCGCATGGGCAAGGCAGCGGCGCTGTGTGATTGGAGGAGGCAGCTGAGAGCGTGGCGGTCATGGCGGGCTCTGGTCTGGGCAAGAAGAGAGAAAAAAGAAGCTGAAAGGACTGAGGAGGAGCTGAGACAGGAGCACAGGCAGGAGAGCTCAATTTATAAAACTTGTCACTGTCAACATAGGGCTTAAACAGCTTGATAAACATTTGAAAGGAAAGCAAAGCTCTTTAACTAAACAACTAGACTAAAAGAGCATGTTAATTGCTTAATTAAAGGTTGATTAAAGGCTTTAATTCATCTTGGCAGTCAGACTGGTTTTAAGCCATATCTGTCCCACAGGCGCTGTCAGCAGGCAGTGGAGAGTGACCGCAGGAGGCTTTTGAGGCGCTGCCTCAGTGATTGGCGTGTGTGGTGTCAAGTAGAACATCATCGCAAGGAGCTTCTCCAACAACAAGAAGAAACCCAACGTAAAATGGCTGTTTTGATCAATGCGGCAGCTTCTAGGAAACTAGGAGCAGAAAAATCTCCACCAGTTACTAACCCATTTAAAACACTCAGTCCTAAAGAAAACATCAGCCATCAGGTAAGGACATATACTGTAATATTTTTTATTCTGATTAAACTATTCCACAAACTCTCTTCATCACACCACAGGATGTGGCAGCAGCTCCAGAAAGCAGTTCACTGACTGCACAAGCCTCAGAGGCCCCGCCCACCCAGGCCTGGCAGGTGACGCTTCGCCATGCAGCTCTCTCATCGGCCGAGCTACAACAGCTCCGTCAGGGGCAACAGCAGCAGACCTCCCGAAGTGGAAGTGCGGAGCTTAGCGGTGGACAGTTCAAACACCGCCATGCAGCTCTGCAGCTAACCGTAGCCGAGCAGAAGCGTCTTCTGAAAGAGCAACAGGAACAGATTCGGCATCTGCAAGAAAGACAGAACATTCTGGAACTGAGGCATGAGGCAGAGAAAATTGCTCTGTTAGGAACAAGTCCTCCTGGAGCTACAAATACATGCTGTCTGCCTAAACCCAACACAAAGACAGCAAACCGAATTACAGAAAAACCCGCAAGGTACTATACAGGTTATCCTGTCAAGGTACCCCCATATGTGTGTGGCATATATCTGGGACATATTTCACCCCAAAATCAAAAGAATTATATTTTTATTTTGCTTATAGGAAATCAGACCCCCATACTCTAATTTGTATTAATGGAATGCAAAAAATCTTTCTCTTTAGTGTAATACAGCAATGAAAATAATTCTGTCTAGACAACATGTTTTTAAATATTTTATATAATTAAATTAAAAAATAAATAAGATAAAAGAATGATTAATCAGCATAAATTAATCGGAAAATAAATACTACGAGATTTACAACTTAGTTATATTTAAAACAGTTAAAATTTCATATAAATATATTTATATATAACGAGACAATATGTTAATATTACAGTAAGAAATTAACACTTATTCAGCAAGGATGCATTAAATTGATCAAAAGTGAAAGTAAAGACATTTAAAATGTTACAAAAACATGTAATAAAAATCTGTTTTTAATAATAGTTAATAAATGCGGTGTTTTGGAAATTCTGTCCAGCAAAGAATTCTGAAAAATTATCACGTTGTACACAAAAATAACCAAGCACCGCACAGCAGTTTTTAACATTGAAACATAATAAATGTTACCTTACCAAAATCGGAATATTAGAAGTGTTCTGAAGGATCAGTGAAGTAGAAGTAGAAAAACAGTTATTTCACTTGTAATAATATTTCACAATATTTACTGTTTTTACCATATTTGTAATCAATTTAAATGCAGCCTTGGTGAGCAGAAGACATGAAAAATCTTACCAACCCCAGAATAGTAGTGTTATATGCAGAATTTAATATCATTATTTTTATTGTATAGTGTCGTGTGTATTTTTATTTATTACTTTGATGAGAATGATATTTTTTGTGCATTACAGTAGGCTGCTATTTAAGTATTTATTAAAATAATGCCACAATGCAAAAAAATATGAATGGCTTTAAAATAGGTATATTTTCTTTATTTAAAATATAATATCTTTTTTACTTTCGAATATGGGGTGAAATATGACCCTGACGATACGTGACATTTTTTGTGAGACGAATCTTTACAGTTTCTTCAAATGAAATGAATCTGTCACCTCAGGCACCAGAGTGGATCAGAATTTAATACTTGCTTGTTTCATGTACTCAGTGTAATCCCTCTAGATTTTACTAAAGGGTCACTTCCCACAGCTGTTCTATCCGTGTGCGCGCGTGGGAGACACAATGTTTGTTATTAGTCACAATTTCACAAAGATATTCATTCTCCTTTCAATCCCAGAACAAAGAGGGCCTCGGGGGAAAACACCAGCAGCCACACCAACCAAAAAGCATCTCTGCATCGTGCAGCTCTTCCCCAGCCTACAGTACAAGGTCAGTCATACACATACGCATTCGAGCAGTTGGGAAACTGTCACTACAGTTGTTCCAAGCATGGAAAATTAATTTCATGGCTATGCCCTAGTTTTAAATCCTCTCTGATACTGAATGCATTGATACAGATGCACACAATCTCTATACACTCATAATCCACTTGTGCAACTCTATGTAAAGTAAACCAAGAACAGTACCAAAACCGCACAATGGCTCTTCCATGTGTTAAAACTTGAGCTTCATTGTTATTGATTACATAGTCATATTTTTTCAATTATCAGGGTTTTTTCAGTATCTGAGGGAGTTTGTGCACAAGGTTGCGTCTGTCAGCGGGTGGTTGTTAACAGCCCCTATGAGTCAACATCCTGCTGAGTTAAAGGCCCTGCCGACTCATCAATGACATCCACTATTTTTGATATTATCATTCAATTTCTGAGGTGGACTGTCCTGGCCTTGGCAGTGACCTATGAGATTTTTCTCACAATGATAAACTGACAAGCTATTGTCCTGCTCAGATCTGATCCAAATGTTTTTACATTAAACGCAAGGTCATGTAGCATAAACACAGCCCGTTGTAAATGGTGATTGTGTTTTTCCACCTCTTTCATTTAAATGAGTGATAACAATTATTATTTTTTAATTACTAATAAGAGACTTAATAAATGATTCAAATAATAGAAAAGTAGATTTTTTTGAATATATATATATTTTTCTTTAATTTGGCTTTGCATTGGTGAGTTTGTATTTTCAAAACTATAATTATTTTCCCATAAAACACTGTATATGAGCTATATTTAAATTAACAATACGTTAATGCAATAATTAATACATTTTAAATAGTAAGAAAAGTCTATTCTTATTGAATGTCTTTTTTTTATTATTTTGTCATTTCTCATACTTGAACTTTATATTCGGTGAGCTTTTCCAGAAACTTTTTCATTTTTCCCCCATATACACTATATTAAATAAGTAATTCTATATAAGTAAAATGAAACTAGTAACTATTCATAATAGAATGAAATATTATGTATTAAAAAAACGGGAATGTGCTACATACAGGGGCAATTTTCCCCCATATTTTAAATATCTAGAAAATGTTTGTCACTTTTGGTAGCATTTTGTCTCGAGCCATGGTGAATTCCTGATCCTGGTTGCAATACATGACTTAATCAGTGAAACACTACAAATGACAATGAGATTTTGAAAAAAATCACTCAGTTGGTGTGATACGAGACGCCGCCTTGAATACAAATGCAAGCAACACATCAAACTTGTACCAAAGAACCATAAGATCAGAAGAACATGCTGCAGAACTTCACAGTGACCCTTTAATCTGGCCCTTTACTGATGTCTCGGTCACCCACGAACTCTGTCTCTCACTTTCCTTTTTTATGTTTCTTTCAGCCATGGAGGAACGAGCACAGCAGCGTGCCGAGCGCCGGAGAGAGATAGAGGAGCAGAGGAGACAGAAACAGGAGGAGAAACTGGTAAGACTTGCCTCTCTTCAAGCATAGAAACGTGACTATGATGAAACAAACCTCTCCTTTTTTTGTTCTGTAGGCTCAAATGAAGGCAGCTGAGGAGGAAAGACTCAGAGCTGAGGAAGAGGAGAAACAAAAGGAGGTAGAGAGGAAGAAGGAAGAGAAGAGGCAGCAGAGAAAGGTGTGTGGTCAAACACATTATCATGGGTTTTACATCATTGGATCATGTTACTTTTAATGTTTTATTAATTGTTTATGCTACAGACATGAGTGATACCTCAAATCATGCGGCTTATTGAGGAGAGGGGTCTGTTTACTTTTTAAGTAATTGTAATTATGATTTTTAGCCCGTTTGAATGATTTTCAGCTTTTTTGGATGATGAAATGGGTGAAAATAATCCCAAGCCTATCTAGGGAAAAAATGGTAAATTGAAAATGGTAATTGAACCTGAAAATGGTAAATTAACTGGTTTTATTCAATTTTAAAATATTATTTAACATCACTGAATCAACCTAAATACATTAATTTATACAAACAAAACACATTTTGATGGTTAAATCAGGCAGAAATTATGGAAACTTATTTCTGCCAGAGAATAGAAAAATAAAAAAGGTAATTGCGACTTTTTACCTAAAAATTCAGACTTTATTCTTGCAATTCTGAGTTCATATCTCACAATTTTGTGGGATATGAATTTGTAATTCTGAGAAGAAAAGTCTGAAATGTGAGAGATAAACTTGCAGGGGAAAAAAGTCAGAATTGTGAGACAAAAAGTCACAATTACCTTTTTTATAATAAAGGGCACAGAAACACAAAAAAGGAGTTGTGAGATATGAACTTTAATAAGATATAAATGAGTTGTATGTAGACTGTAGGTTACCACTTTTTACTGTGCAGAATGCCAGTATGAAACCACCCAGAATGCTCTAGGAACTGATTAGCAGTATGCTAAAAACCATTCAGAATAACAACAATCTAGAAAATACAAAAAAAAAATTTTTATAATACATTAAATTAATGTATTCATCATGTTTATGCACACAGCCAACTTGCACACAAGTTTTAAGTAACTGTGTGTGTGTGTGTGTTTGTGAACTTAGAGGGAACTTGAGAAGCAGAAGAGAGCAGAACAGGAACAGGAACTGTCAAAGCGGGCGGCCCAGCACTACCTCAGAACCCTTTTACTGCACCGAGGCCTGGCACCATGGAAACACCTGCTGGAGCAAAGCCATGTCAACACACAGGTCAGAGCTACTACAAACACACACACACACTCACTCATGGCCTACAGTAACAATGCAGGCCATTCACCTGCTTTCCAGACAAACACTCACACACTCAATTATTCATCCAAAGAGTTATGGGCAGCTCGCACACAGACAGGAAGGCCAGCTGTTGCCTTGCATTAACTCTTGGTCCATTCCCCAAATTGTTATGATGTTGACAGTATACTGTTCCGTTTCCACCTGGCTAACCACCTGTTTTCGAAATAAATTAACAGAGAGCGGATATCTGAGATTCAGGAGGGAGATGGAGTGAATGAGAGGGAGAGACTGACAAGGACAGAGACACAAAGACAGAAACAGAATGGCTTTGAATTCAGAATTTGCATTGTTGTTTAAATATTGATCCACATCCATGAAAGCAGAAACCTCAAGGTCCAATTAGTTGCAAAACTAGCATGTATGTCTATAATATTTGTACAGTACAAAAAGGAAGTCAGCAGGGAAAATGTTCAATCCATAAAAACCATGGGAGTGTATTAGATGATGACAGACTTAATTAAAGCAGACAGTTATTTATGTTCGGGTGCTTTCGCATTTTCGGTCTCCTCCAGAAAGCGGTGGATCATTACACACTGGCTCTGCAGAGATGCTGCTTCTGCTCCTGGCTTCAGTCTGTGGATGAGGCCCATGCAGAGAGAGAGGCCAGTGCCAACCAGCTGTATCACCGGATCTTACTTCAGAGGGTTGTGTGTAGCTGGAAAAGGGTAAAATGCCACACACACACAGACTGGTAGGAAACTGTGAATGATTAGAAAAGCTTCAGATTTTGACACAACATAATTTCTGTAGTGATATTTGGTTTAGCCAACAAAAGGTCTTGTTGATTTTCAAATAAATATACAGTCTATATATTATATATATACTTAATATAAAATATTTATATATATATATATATATATAGATATATCTAAATCTATTATATATAATATTTATATATATTACATGTATTTATTAATAATATATTACATATTGTATTAATTTATTCATTATTTAATATTTATAATCGATGTGAATATTAAGAGTATGTTTGTTAAAAACAATATTATCAATTTATATTATAAATATACAGAATATTTTATAGACATTTTAGACATAAGAAATAATAATTTGTACACATAAACTAATTGTATTTTTTTTTAGAAATGAATAAACGATAAACAAATTCAATTAGAAAACTAAATTGGTATAGGTCGTCTTCATTATTGTAATGTAAATGTTTGTTTAAAAGTAGTCTTATTAATTTAATATAAGACATATTTATAGGCATACAACACATTTAAAGTTATATTGATAATTTAATAAATTAATAGAAATATACAGATCATTTAAGGATAATATTGTATTATTTATAATTAATTTCAAATATATAATTGCATTGAAATTAATACATAAAAATTGTATTATTTTTATTGTCTTTACGTTTTATGAATAGAAGAAATTATCAGTTTTGCTTCCCTAAAACTCGTCACCAGGCTGCTATGTGGTTACTAAGTTATACTTTGTGATTTATTATTACTGACACAACAAAAAGAGCTTACATCAATGTGTCTATGTTTAATATTTAGGGTTAGCGATATTAATAAACCCATATCTTTAGTTATGAGCAATTGTCTATGTTTGATTTGAATACTTACCAGTTAAAAGATCTGCGCTTTATACTGGAAGCACGTGCAGAGCGGTTTCACAGGACACGGACCCAGAAGAAGGTGTTCATGGCCCTGCTGGATCACGCTACAGAGGAGCGAATCACAGCCTGGGACAATGAGCAACGGGCAGAGCAGCACAACAGCAGGTCAACACGTCTTTCAATGTGACACTTTTAATGCACCATAAGGCCAAAATGTCTTTTCTAAAGATAGTAGAAAAAGAAATGTATGGGTTATTTAGTATTTTCAGTATTTAGAAAAATTAATGTATGTTTGCTCTGACATTGGCTCTCTGGGCTTTGTAGGAGAGCTGTCAAGAAGTGTTTTGCTGGCTGGAGGCGTCTTCCTGTTGTCTTGCGAGAAGAGAAAGAAAGAGAGGCACGCAGAGAGCAGCTCAGACGTAAAGTGGCAGAGATTTTGCCCGACTTCCGCTCCTCCCCTATTGACTCCCCGTGGCGCTCCGTAAATCCTCTTTAACTGCACACACAGGCTTTACATGACATCATCAAATGACACTGAAAACATCTGCAGCTTGATGAGCCACCATGTTTAATAATTTTACGCTTGTTTATTTCTCCATGGTACAGTTTAATTGAACAACTTGTAGACTGGAATGCATTACATTATAAAACCGTCTCACATGGGACAAAGAAACATCCGGATTCTGAAGTGCTTCTTTAGCGGTTTCTTTAGAAGGCATTTAATGAAAGGAAGCCAACTTTGATTAAAAAACGCTGCAACAATTCCTGCACATCAAAAAATAGCTGGATGGTACATGCCACAGATTTGTCCCCAGTTGAAGCACATGAAAAGAAAATACACACACAGGCACAAAGACCTCAAATAACAAACATGAAGCTCCACATAAAACATTCATACTGAGATGACCGTTTTAAAGCTGTGTGCTGTCTGGATATAGATGCAGTGTTGCATCACTTCTGATGTTCCAAAAAGGCACTAAATAAGGCTTGATACGCAATGTTTGTTCACATAAGACACACTTTGGAGTTGAGGGAACAAATATTAGCCAGTAAAATCTATAAAAGAGCCATCTAGCAGTGAATGTAAACCAAAAATGTGTGATATTTGTTAGTTTGTTTTCCTCTAATTGTAAGTGCAAGTTACACATGGTTCCCTATGATTGAAATTACTAAAAACATTTATTTTAGAAAAATTAAATAACATGACAAATCATGGAAGAAAAATGAATATATTATTTATGATAATTATTCATTCTTAATATCAATCATAAAAAGTATATATTTCGTGCGAACTTTACATAATATTTGTAATGCCAAGCTGGTAAACACTAACCACACCTGAGTAATGGTGTACTTGATGTTGAAATACACTGGTAGAGATGTAACATACTACAACACTGCCATCTAGTGATCCACACAATTCAACTGACTGTTGATGAGACCTTGAGCACAATGTCTAGAGCCATAAAACTGACTCTGGAATGGATGTTGAAGGCATTAAGTAGCACAACATTATACTTCACTGTGTTATACAGGTGCATCTCAATAAATTAGAATGTCGTGGAAAAGTTCATTTATTTCAGTAATTCAACTCAAATTGTGAAACTCGTGTATTAAATAAATTTCATGCACACAGACTGAAGTAGTTTAAGACTTAGGTTATTTTAATTGTGATGATTTTGGCTCACATTAACAAAAACCAACAATTCACTATCTCAACAAATTAGAATACTTCATAAGACCAATTAAAAAAACATTTTTAGTGAATTGTTGGCCTTCTTAATCATCACAGACTGTGGAAACTTAACACTGGACTTCAAGCAACTTGGGCTATGAGCTTCTCCACCCTTCCTCCAGACTCTGGGACCTTGATTTCCAAATGAAATGCTAAATTTTCTTTTATTTGAAAAGAGGACTTTGGACCACTGGGCCACAGTCCAGTTCTTCTTCTCCTTAGCCCAAGTAAGACGCCTCTGAGGTTGTCTGTGGTTCAGGAGTGGCTTAACACGAGGAATACGACAACTGTAGCCAAACTCCTTGACACGTCTGTGTGTGTGGCTCTTGATGCCTTGACCCCATCCTCAGTCCATTCCTTGTGAAGTTCACATTAATTCTTGAATAGATTTTGCTTGACAATCCTCATAAGGCTGCGGTTCTCTCGGTTTTTGTGCATCTTTTTCTTCCACACTTTTCTCAACTTTCTGTTAACATGCTTGGATACAGCACTCTGTGAACAGCCAGCTTCTTTGGCAATGAATGTTTGTGCTTACCCTCCTTGTGAAGGGTGTCAATTATTGTCTTCTGGAAAACTGTCAGATCAGCAGTCTTCCCATGATTGTGTAGCCTACTGACCCAAACTGAGAGACGATTTAAAGGCTCAGGAAACCTTTGCACGTGTTTTGAGTTGATTAGCTGATTAGCATATCACCATATTCTAATTTGTTGAGAAAGTAAATTGGTGGGTTTTTGTTCAATGTGAGCCAAAATCCTCACAATTAAAAGAACCAAATACTTAAACTACGTCAGTCGTGTGCATTGAATTTATTTAATATATGAGTTTCACAATTTGAGTTGAATTCTGAAATAAATGAACTTTTCCACAACTTTTTAATTTATTGAGATGCACCTGTATATGGGTGATAATTCACTTGAAAGACCAGTTCGATTGTTTTCCATCAGCGGAGACTGAGAGCTGAATTTCTACACCAGATTTGATGGTTTATGATTTGATGGCTCTGAAGCCTTGCTCATGGTCAAGAATCCAATCCAGTTACTATGGAAGCCTCTTGAGTAAACGCCTGTGTCGATGATCAGACCCCAGATAAGGCTGCGACCGGTTTTCTCTCTCAAAGCCAGACGCGCCTCCCGTTCGGTCACGTTGAAGCTGACGTTGATAAGCTGCAAGAGCAGCAGGTGCAGTAAACCTCCTGTCACAACACAGCTGTACCAGGCACAGGTGAAACACAGAGCAGAGCTGATGAAGAGAGAGAAAAATGGGTAATATTTATTATTATTATATGTTGTATTATTAATACTGTCCAAATACTAAAGCTGCGATGACAGTCATCTGACGCTGTGGGCGAACTTGAGGATCAAACTTCACTAACTTTAAAGTTGTCAATACTAAATTTACTTTAACCTGAAATTAAATAGAATCCAAACATATATATATATAGAATAAATATATATATATATATATCTATATACACACACACACACATATATACAGCTTTATCTTTGACCAAGAAAATATTTACAAACTCAGTATAACCGGCAAACGAGATGACTGGCTAGCAGTTGTGTAGGTCGCGCAGGACAGGAAATATCTAGGTTTACTTTAGTGTAATGAGCACTGATGGAGCTGAGCCTTATCTAAATGATGTCTACAGGCAGAGCAAGAGGGTTTTCTAGGCCTGTCTGTCCACTTGCAAAGCCAGATGTGTGGGCTGTATGCGTAGTTGTATTGAAAAGTAGTTGGTATAAATTAAGTTTGTGTGTGTGTGTGAGAGAATTAAAAGATATTCAAAATATGAATACATCCATATATAAATAATACTAAAATAGGCACTGTCCGCCCACAACTTCGGTCTTAAAGGACCCGTACACCCAAAAATATGTTTAGTACAACCATTCAGCTTTTCGCTTTACAAGATGTTAATTGATGGACTGGAGTGTGGATTACTTGTGGGTTATTATTTTTATAAGCTGTTTGGACTTTCATTCTGACTGCACCCATTCACTGCAGATAATCCATCGGTGAACAAGTGATGGAATGCTACATTCCTCCAAACCTGATGAAGAAACAAACTCATCAGCATCGTGGATAGCCTGAGGGTGAGTACATTTTCGGCAAATTTTGGTTTATATGTGAACTATTCCTTTAACCAGCGGCATAAATTTTGGGCAGGACTTTGTGTTTGTATGAAGAATGGCAGATGATGATTGGGAAAGACTTAATTTTTGTTCAGTTTGTTCTCAAACCCTCAACAATTTTGCTGAATACTGATATGGTGCATTTGAGGCAGCAAAGTTACTTTTTCATGAATAACTAATGAACTGGAAGGAACAGAGGTGTTAAGAAAGGTCTGAAAAGAGGGTCAGAACCAATTGAATTAAATAGAACAGAAAGCATTAATGTGAGTTTGTATATTTGGATCCAAACCTGAACTGGTTGTAGACGTCAGGACAGTAGAACAGTGCAGTCATTACATTCTGGTCGGGACACACGCTTCGAAGAACCAAACTGATCCCGTACAGCGATGTCAGCAGAAAGAAAACAAGTGTCAGAAGGAAATTGCGGTGATTGTCCTGCCCCACACAGCTGTTGATCCTAACGCAAACCAAAACGACAAACAAGACACTGAACTGAGACCTGGAGATCATTTTCACATATCACTTACACAGAGTAAGAAGAATGCAGAGGGTGAGATCACCTCACTGGCTCCAGTACACATATGTTTACATGAAGAGCAAGACATTTTACAGCTGCGCTGAACAAAAAGTTTGATTACTGCATATTAATCCATAACATAATAAATGGACAACTAGAATGTTCTGAGATTTCCAACATAACAATGAGCATATTCAGTGCATAGCACATGAGCTAACCCAACTGATACAGGAATTCTGGTAACTGTGCACTCTTTGATTTCATTAAGGATTACATTCTGTGTTTTGTTTCTGGGAAAGTAAAATTATAAGAGTATGCAGATAAGACTTTACCATGCAGCATACAATATCTAATATTAGATGCTAAAGATGGGTCAATAACTAAAGCAAAATGCTGGTAATGCTAATGTCCATTTACATAAATTAAGTTATTTGATGGGCAGAAACTACTGCATGAAAAATATCCCCGATTCTAGCAACATTACTGTTTTTTGCATTTTTTTAATCATCCAAAAGTCTCCCAAAATCGCATTTACGGTTTGATTATTTACTGGTCTGATGAATTTTTCAATCCTTGGATTGCAGTACGGTAGCTATATATCCCATAACACATTTTACCAAAACATGAAAATTTTATATATATTCTATATATATATATATATATATATATCGTAATATATACACACATATATAGGTATATTTATAATTATTTTTATGTATTTATGCAGTTGTGTCTCTATAATACATATCCAAATACAAGTTTGTTTACATAAATACTTGTAATATTATTATGTATAAATTGTATATATAAATACAAACACATGCATGTATATTTTTAAGAAAAATATGTTATGTTTATATTAAATATATTTATATAAAATATATGAATATATAAATGTATAAACATGTAAATATTTCCAATAACCTGTATAGTGTGTGTATATATATACATACATACATATACACAGCACATCTAAATTACAGTGGGGAAAAAAGTATTTAGTCAGCCACCATTTGTGCAAATTCTCCCACTTAAAAAGATGAGAGAGACCCCTTCAATTTTTCAGCAGAGGTATACCTCAACTATGAGAGACAAATTGAGAAAAAAAATCCAGACAATCACATTGTAGGATTTTTAAAGAATAATTGGTAAATTCCTCGGTAAAATAAATATTTGGTCACCTACAAACAAGCAAGACTTCTGGCTCTCACAGACCTGTAACTTCTTCTTTAAGAGGCTCCTCTGTCCCCCACTGGTTACCTGTATTAATGGCATCTGTTTTGAACTTGTTATCAGTATAAAAGACATTTGTCCACAACCTCAAACAGTCACACTTCAAACTCCACTATGGCCAAGACCAAAGAGTTGTCAAAGGACACCAGAAACAAAATTGTAAACCTGCACCAGGCTGGGAAGACTGAAACTGCAATAGGTAAGCAGCTTGGTGTGAAAAATCAACTGTGGGAGCAATTATTAGAAAATGGAAGACATACAAGCCACTGATAATCTCCCTCGATCTGGGGCTTCACGCAAGATCTCACCCCGTGGGGTCTAAATGATCACAAGAACTGTGAGCAAACATCCCAGAACCACACGGGGGGACCTCGTGAATGACCTGCAGAGAGCTAGGACCAAAGTAACAAAGACTACCATCAGTAACACACTGCGCCGCCATGGACTCAAATCCTGCAGTGCCAGACGTTTCCCCCTGCTTAAGCCAGTACATGTCCCAGGCCCGTCTGAAGTTTGCTAGAGACCATTTAGATGATCCAGAAGAGGATTGGGAGAAAGTCATATGAAACCAAAATATAACTTTTTGGTAAAAACTCAACTTGTCGTGTTTGTAGGAAAAGAATGCTGATTTGCATCCAAAGAACACCATACCTACTTGCATGGGGGTGGAAACATCATGCTTTTGGGCTGTTTTTCTGCAAAGGGACCAGACGACTGATCCGTGTAAACGAAAGACTGAATGTTGTGCTCTGATGGCGCCGTGAGAACACCGAATGCGGGAAGAGCGAAGAGCTACGGCGCCGCGCTCCGAGAACAAGGACAGGACCGACCTACACACTTTCGCAGCCATCTCTGGAGTGAAACCCGGCCGAGAGAACGCAAGTGCTGCGGGCGAACCGACTGAGACTGTTGGAGGGAAGGGAGGGGAAATAGGAAGGGCTGCTGGGCTGGGCTAATATTTCATACACACACACACAACACTACACACAAGCGCGCACAGACACGTATATAGCCTACACAAATGTTTCACAAGCAGGTTGCTGTAGTTCCGCGTTCGAAGCAAAAGCTCTTGTATTTCTAACGAGTGAAACTCTGACACAGTCAGACGGTTATATCTCACAACACACCGAAACGTCAGTATAAGGAAGTCGTAGACTGAAATACCACGGTCTCTAGGACAACATGAAAGGAGCGTTTTGATTGGCCGAGCGGTTACCTGCTGGCGCCGCTTGGAACTCTTTTCGTCCAATGAGAAGACGCGCAATTCTGTAGTTTTGACAACTTGAAGAGAACGCCAGTTCGACCAATCAGAAAGCGCGGGACGCTCGCGCTCCAATGTTCTTTCTCTGTGAAGGAAAACAATGACATTTAACTCGATATAATATCTATATTTAGCTTTTTATGCTTGAATTATTAAACCACGAAACAAAATCCTGAAAAATGATGTATTTTGAGAGTTACACATCTGTTCACTGCAGAGAAAGTGGTAGATATGCCAGAAATCACTTGGTGGTGGTGCATCACCATCTTGTCAGCCATGTTAAAGTTGACATAAACAACACAATCCCAATTTGCTTTCCTAACCTTTTTATATTCCATATAGTGGTTGATGATCAATGGGTTTTTGAATTAACATTGTTCCCCTTTACTCACCATTCCAATGAACGTATAGGCCTATTATTTATAAGACTGCATTAACCAGACTTGGATTGCACCAATGTGTTGGACTGCACCAATGAAATACATTTTAAAGTTTTACGGCAACGGCCTGTATTTTTTTTTTTTTACATTTTCACTGCTAAATTCAATAAACATTCAGTAAAAAGACTAGAAATGTGTCTTAAATCATCTCCTAGGCTACCTGACGTTCCACTGTGTCATTCACTCTTGCTTTTTGGCAACTGATCCATCCTGTGCATTATATAATTAGTCTCTATTAATAGTCTGTCCTTCAAACAGTTCTTTGGAATTATAGGACGAGAAAATGCCAAACCGCATTTAATATACTCTGTCAAGGCACCCAATCCACTTAAAGCAATAACACAATACACACTGAAATTCAATCTACTGGCATATGCATATGCTTCTCTGAGTCCTCGTGTAGGGCTAGTTGTTTCTGATCTCAAAATGATCACTAAGCAGCCAAACACAATTGAGGCTTTCAAACATGTGTGTTTTTGTCTGTTCAAAGGTTGCACGGTAGGTCACACCCTGTAAACTGTTGCTACACATTCTAGAGTTCAACCAATGATTGAGTGCTCATGACTCTGATGCATACATGCTGTAACTCTATTACTACTCCAAAAGATCACTAATCAATCTAAAGCACTATTTTAGCATTGATCTGAACCGGTGGCATTATTTAGATTGCACAGTGACAGGTTACATGGGTTTAACAAAAGTGGGATTGCACTTTTGTTTGCATACAACTTCTGCTTGAAACAGATGGCTGTTATTGCTAGTTCCCATGAATCTACCATGTCATTCATTAACAATTTTTCATAAATCACAGACAACTGCATACATCCTAATTGAATCTTTGCTGATGTTCAAATATTTCAAATCCACTCTACACTTTACTATTATCTTTGAACTTCTATTAACAACTGTTTTCCAAGGAGTGATTCTCTTGGAAGGTCGGTCAGATGGGATTTGTGTTACCTTTGAGCCTTGGTTCCTCCCAAGGTTTCTTCTTCGCCCTTAAGGAGTGGTTTAGTACCGTTTTTTGCCTTTATTTTTATGACCACAATTGATAAAATCACTAAGAAATAAGCTTGAACTATGGCCTTTAATGTTGCCTTTTCATTAAAAAAAAATGTAAGGTATCTTATACACTCAACATACTCATGTAACAACTTTACCCGCTGATGTCGCTGTAGGACAATGTTTCTTTAGAAAAACAAGTAATTTATACACTTTTAATGCTATATTTTGTAATATTTGCATTGTTTTAATTCTGTGTTATGATTTTTTATATTATAGATTTTGGGTTCGTATGACTTTTTACTTTTTTTAAAAAATTCTATTTTTATTCGCAAGGAAAGTCAATTGATCAAAGTGACAGTAAGACATTATGTTGCATGAATAATGATCTATTAATATCGAAGACAGAATGCATTTTTAAAGCTCAGCCTTTCATATTATTTTATATACTACAACCATCATTCGACTGGACTGTCATCATATATAACGAACTATAAGATATTCTGTTCATTTATGATTCTAAACACTGATGGATCACTTTATACAAGTGGTTTTAGTATCATTGCGATTATTGCTATACTGTTTTAATTTATCTTTATATTTTATTAATATAATAATATCGCTTTTTTTTATTCTACCGGTTTAGTAATGTTTGTTGCATTTTTTGTTTACATTTTAGTAGTTTCATATAGCCATATTTTTTTTTTTTTCAGTTTTAGTTATTGTAATACATCCGTTTTAAACCTGATTCAATAAAAATGTTGCCTTGGAAAGTAGTTGAAGTAAAATGTTTTTTATTTGTATTTTATTTCGGTTAACTTTTATTTCATTTCAAGTAACAAAGATGTTTTTTTTTT
>JADLZN010002081.1:0-20945 GCA_018155175.1 Sinocyclocheilus anophthalmus | reverse complement strand
TATGATGCGATTTCAATTTCCTTTCTCTGTGAAGTGTTACAAGCTCTTGGTGCATAAGAAGATCTGTAAAGTTGCAAAGACTAAAGATCCAAAAAGGTATTCTTTATAAAAGTTAAGAGTCAAACCCGCTTACCTAAAGTGTTCTAACACGCCCCCACATGTCTACTTTACTGTGTGGGAAGATTTGCATAACGCAGCCAAAATGTTCACACAAAGAAAGAAGACGTAACTTTATTGTTGCGGTAGTATTGTTGTACCGCCAATGTCGTGAAGGCCGCTATGTTTCGTTGTGAAAGCGAAAACAACTTTGTTTGGCCTTCCAAAAAAGGACGATATCCGCATCGTCATGCCTAGAGCTGATCTGTGCTGGTCGATGAGGAAATACATCAACTTAGTGCTGAGGATCGCCGGATCGGCTTTCACCGTTGACGAAGCGGAGTCCAGCCCAGAGTCGTCACATGTGGTTGCCGCAAGCCCGCGCCGTTCACTCAAGCCCGCCGTGTGTGACGCAGTGTTTCGTTGTGAAAGCGAAACTACTTTGTTGGGCCTTCCAAAAGAGGACACGACTAGAAATCATTGGGATATCGAACTATCAGTGGTTAAGTTGATTTACAACACTGTTCCAGAACAGTTCAACCCAACTATTCAGATGTGTGCAGCACATTTTTTGGAGGACGTTTCCTGATCCTGGTAGAGTAGACTACAATGCCGGCTGTTCTGACGCACAGACTGTAAGTATGTTTTTTATATATAAAGAATTTGCCACTGACGATTCAAACGCGAGTTTTAAACAGTGTAGAGTAGGGCTTGTTGTTTGTCATTTCTCCGATCAACAAATGCAGAATGGTTTTATGTTTACGCGGCGCGATACACGCAATGCATTAAAAGACAGTACAAGTCGTTATAATCAGTAATTATGTCCCCAATGGATGCAACAAATGCCTAGTTTATAAGGGGTTTTAATGGTTTGGTGACAGACAGGGCATCATAGTATGGTGAGGGGCGTAACATTTCATGCTTGAGGTATTCGGCCAACCACAACGCACTGGACAGCTGGCCAATAACAGCACACCTCGCTTTTCAGAACGAAGAGCTTTGTAAAAATCAGCGCATTTCAAAAAGGCGGGGCATAGAGGAGAAACAAATGTACAGTATGTGGAAAATAATGTGGTTTTTAAACCTTAAACCACATAAACAAATTTCATTACACCAAAAACACAAAATAATGTTATTTTTAGCAAAGTCATATGACCCTATATCATTTAGGTATATACAGAAGTTCTGCAGCTGACTGAGTCTGCACATTGCATTCTAAGATTACCTTGGTAAAAGTTGATTTTACATTTGGAAAATATATAATTCTTAGCATTTTTATTTTCTGCAGATATCCACTTGATATCCACTTGTCATATAGGCTACAGCTGAGATTTGATCAGAGCATCACCACATTATTGTACAGATCTTCATTAAATATTTCTCCTCGACAGATAACAACACATGTCTGGAGTTATGTTGTATGGATGCTGCCAGAAAACAGCACACTACGGGCAGACACAGACCAGCCTTGGCTTCAGGCTCCAGCCCAAAATCTACCTCTTCTCGGCAGCCAACATCTATCGTTTCCCTCATAAGTCTTCATTAAAGAATACCAGGGCTCTCAGCTCAATCACAAACCTGAAGGTACTGCCAAGTCCCTGAGACAATTAGCTCATGTTGTAAAATAACACACCACGTCATTGTTGTCTGAGAGGCTCAGGAAGATTCTGAAGATGTTTATAATAAGCCGTTTTTATTTTAGCACTGATTCTCAAGCTGCTTTGGAGAAAATCCCAGCCGCTCTGCATGTTTTGCTTAATTTACCTCATTACTTCTCATAGCTGATTAGTGAGTCCTTGATTAATGAACTTACTGAAGGGGGGTTTTTCTTGGTAATTTAGGGAAAACCAGGTGATAACTGGACTCTATCGATCACAAAGTTTGCATTTTGCATACTTGTTTGTCATGGACGACTCGGCAGTAAGCTTATGATAAGCTTAATCAGCACATGCTATGAAGGGCTATTGCTAGCCAATTTGAACTGCTATATGTGTGTGTGTGTGTGTGTATACATATGTATAAATAATCAGCAAGCATGCATTGAATTGCCAGTATAGACATTTATATGGACATTATAATGTTACAAAGAATTTCTTAAAAATAAAATCCTGGGAAGAATGTATCACAATTATCACAAAAATGTTAAGCAGCACAAATATTTTCAACACTGATAATAATCAGAAAAGTTTCTTGAGCAGCAACTCAGAATATTAGAATGATTTCTGAAGTAATGGCTGCTGAAAATTCAGCTTTGATATCACAGAAATTAATAACATTTTAGAATGTATTAAAATAGAAAACTGTTATTTAAAATTGTACTAATATTTCACAATATTACTGTTTTTACTGTATTTTGAACAAATAAATGCAGCCTAGTAAGCATAAGAGACAAGAAAAACATGAAAAAAGACAGAGAAAATCTAAAGACCAGGTGAGACTGTACAACTATAAACACCACACACTGTTAGTCTGTTATAATGGTTTGGTATATGGATGGGAAACTCCACTTTCAGGCTTCATTCGATGCCAAGAGTCGGGTGAGACTAATGCATGTTAATATTCTGATGACAAGGAAAATCAAACAATACTCCAGCAGCCATCTGGGACAAGGCTCTGGTGCTGAAGACATTTAACGTGCCGTATGTTAGTGCTCGCTCTCCGTCTGAGGCTCTTGAGCAGTGTGTGGGATGCAGAGAACCGCATAAGTTCAACAATGTGGGCTGGAGATGGACGAGACTAAACAAGCAGAGCTGTGACATGTGATACATTCTTGAGATTAGCTTTAGGTTTGGCCCCTATGTTCTCTCTCTGTGGGACCGCATCAGATGACCGAGGAAAATACGTTTCAAGAAGCAACTTGCCTAAAGCCACTGTCTGTAGTGAATCACAATCCGTGTCTCTCTATTTCCTACTATATGATGTGCGTTAGCCAGGCATTTTGATGAGACACTGGAGCGATTATTCTCCATACTCAGTTTTAGACAGGAAGAACTGACTTGGGACAGTAAGCTACCACATAGCAATGCCCTAGCAACCAATCAGAATACCTAGCAATCAATAACCGACAATACCTAGCAACAACCCAGGAATGGCATAGAGCGACACCCAAACAAGCATCTAGAAATGTTATTGTAATGACCCTTATTACCTAGCAATAACCTAGCAACTGACCAGGATATATATTCATGCCCTAGCAATGACCCAGAATACCAAACACCAACCTAGCAATGCCTAACAAGCAATCAGAATACCTAACAACCACAGAGCAATGCTGAAGCAAACAGCAAGAAATGTCCTAGCGGCAACCCAGAATACCTAGCAACAACCGAGAAATTCTTAAACAGACAATCAGGATACCTAACAACCACAGAGCAAAGCCCCAGCAACCACCTAGAAATGTATTAGCAAACAACCAGAATGCATACAACTATCTGACAATGCCATAAAAACAACCCAGAATACTTAGCAACCACCTAGCAATGCCCTAGCAACCACACAGAATACCTAACAGTGCCCTAGCAACCAACCACAATACATAGCAACCTCCCAGAATACCTAGCATGCTCTCCCAACTACCTGGAAACAATGCTCTCCCAACTACCTGGAAAACCTACAAACCATACCTAGCAGCCACATTGAATACCCTAGCAACCACCTAGCAATGCCCTAGTAACTAACCAGAATACCTATCAACCACCTAGAAATGACCCAGACAGACTAGCAATCCCCTAGCAACTACCTAGAAATGTCCTGTCAACCAACCAGAATACTTAGCAACCACCTAGCAATGCCCAAGCAACCACACAGAATACCTAACAGTGCCCTAGAAACCAACCACAATACATAGCAACCACCCAGAATACCTAGCAACCATTTAACAATGCTCTACCAACTACCTGGAAAACCTACCAACCATACCTAGCAGCCACACAGAATACCCTAGCAACCACCTAGCAATGCCCTAGCAACAACCCAGAATACCAAACAACCTGGCTTTTAGTTACAAAGAATCACTGTTATGTAAAATCATCTTATATTATAGGAGAAACCAGATTTTAAGCATCAAGAGCATGATGATGATCATTCCTTGATCAGTCTCTTTGGGGTTTAAACCTCCGAACTTCAGGTACCAACCATTATTATCTCATGTTACACTGCATTTTACACTGAATGACATGCTAATTTAGCTGTTATCCGAGCACTTAGTGCAGCAACTGATGAATGTGTGTGTCTGTACGGTTGGTTATGCAGTAGGCACAAAGGTGGCCTGACTAAACAGCAGACTGGATATACAGCTGATTTCGGGGGAGAGATTCAGGTGTGGCCAGCTGCACCCAGCCGAGCACTGGTGCCTAATGACGGCTCTTTTAATGAGCACTGATACATGATGAATGCGGCCATATGGTCAGACAGCCTGCCAAAGTCAAGCACACAATTTTTTTTAGCATTTAGCAGAGGTAAAGAAGCGATTGTGCGGCATAGGTTTGTGAACAGCAGGAAGAGAATGTGACCTTCATCCACCCTGCAGAGATTCTGCATTTTAGCTGTACAGTTCAGGAAGTGTTCTTATGAACCACCATGACCTTTTCTTTACATTACCTATAAATTAGCGTGTGTCATGCAGCCTAATTAGCTTTCACTTCTTTCAGCATTTCACTGCAATGCTGGATCATTTCCTGTGGAAAGCCCAGTCAGTGTGAAATCTAGGAGATAACAAATGGCTGGCAAAAATTCAGAATATGACTGTCTGGGAGATTATATTACGAATCTAAAATGCATGATATTACTGCCTCAGTGCTTCAGAAGTTAGAACAGTCAAATATTTGGCCACACATATTCAATCTTTATTCTATATTTATCTTACTATTTTACATATTTTAGAATAATATCGAAGTCATCAAAATGATAATATAACACAAATGTAAGGATTGTAAAGTATGCAATGACCAAAAAAATGTTAAATAGCTCATAACGATCTTAGATTTTAGCTTCTTCTTTTAGATTACAGCTGTGCTTACATGGGGCATTTTACATTTTGAAGTTTTGTGGATTCTAGTTCATACTTATTAGCTCTGAAGCCGTCTATATTATAATGTTCTCCTAAAAATGTTCTCATTATACACTCAAGTAAATCTTGTTACATGACAGATTTGAAATGCTCCCTATAATGATAATCTCCCATCCCCTAAAACTACAAAAATATCAAATAATGGCTCATGAACGTTACATAACTAAAACATATTGGCTATTTACAAAAAAAAATTGCAGTATGTCCCACCCAAACTACATATTTTTAACAGTGAAATACATCAGATCTCTTGGCTGAGAAACAGTTTTCTCCATGTCTGTCACAGTAACGGACATGATGACATGGAGACTTGTATATCTTACAAGATGAAAGTTCCACTCGAAGTAAACTATTCTAACACAATTAATGCAAATGTCTTTCTCTGCAGGTGATTTAATTTGAAGTTAAATAAAATCGACCCCAAATGTACCTTCTAATCGAATAAATTCAGACTGATGAATCATACGTCCTTGAGCAAGGGTACATGAACAAGCAGACAGCCATGGAGGAGTGATAAATTGACATGACTGTAAAGAAGCAATGGAGCTTCACAAACACACACACACACACACAATTCAACGCGCAGGTAGGCAACTTTATGCTGAAGGCTCTAAATATTATCTGACTATTTCTATCTACCTATCTATCTATCTATCACACTAGTGCTAGTAATATAACTTATTACACATTCACTCTGTATGATGCCAAAAAGTAACTCAAGTCAAGTGTTTTCAAATCAAGTGTCAGTGCTAAACCCTGGTGGGTTTTTTTTTTTTTGGGGTGGGGGGGATGAAAATTATTCTTGATTTGTTGGCCCACTCAGACACGCTCTTACTGGATTACCCTTTATTCACATAAGATTCACTGCAAATACTACAGCAGCCACAAACAAATTATAGGCAAATCCAATAAGCCACTGAGAAACCACCCAAAGCCCTCATACAATGCAAAGTAACTTAAACAGGATATTCAGTTAAGACACATACTACTCTATTGCATAGAGTGATTCTTGGTGAGATTAGATTGTTATCAGAGAAGTGATCCATTATAGGAGAAACTATAGAGGACTAAGAGTGTAAAAAACAGGATTTTTTTTTAAGACCTTAAAAAAAAAGTTTTAAAAATGAATTAAAATACATCATAAAAAGTGCATAATACAAAATAAATCAATTTTAAAAACTGCTTAAAAATATAGATTATTTTGATTAGAAAACTGCATTTAAACATGCAAGTTCCTATTGTATGTATGTATATGTAGGCGGTAAAATACTTCCCGTAATTCTGCTATAATTATGGCAAAGCTGCTTATTTCAAACTTGTTTATTAATATGATATTAAATTAATTATGATATGTGTGTTCTTCATTAGTTCTTCAGTAAAAAAAAAAACAATGGTTATTGTTATGGTCATAATATTTTTAAATATTATTTAATGATTTAAAGGCACAATATGTAATTTTTTGCGCTAGAGGGCGTGTATTCAAAACAAACAAAGAAACAAAGGCGTAGTAGAATGACTGATTGAATATTGGTGATTGTCGTCCTTTCATCCCACAGACGATGCAGATCCGACGGGACTCGTGCCGACATCATGTTCATTGCTAGCTAATGATTTATTAACTTATTATAATGAAGCCGGTGTAGGCTGAACGCCGTCGAAGCGACACCAGGTGCCGCTGAAACGACGTATCCACCCAACTGCTCAACAGCAGCGAGCTTTATTATCGCCACAGTCGACTGCTTTCCCCCTCCTTCTGGTCGTGCGTAGTGTGGGGGAAAAAACAGCGCTGTTTAATCATACTTATAGTTTTGAAATTTCTGTATCGTGCTACTCGTGCGGTGCTTCACTGTCTTTAGAACGCATAACAATTAAAGCATCTTTCTTTGGTGTTTCCATGTTTTCTGCAAAACAAAACCTGAAATCGAGGTGTTATGACGTCATTGGCAGGGGACACAATGACACTATGGACGCGGTCTTTGTCACTAGTTAAAATTGCTTATTCCTCTGTATTTAAACATTCTTCGAAACATCTGGGACAATGTAAGTCCGCAAAATATATAAAACTGTTCTAGTGATTTTTAGATATTTTAATAAAAAAATCTTACATATTATGCCTTTAATTGTTCCATTTATAGTATATTAATACTATAAATATATATTATAAATATATAGCTATTTATATATATCTTGGTAACACTTTCCAATATTAGTCCAAACTACATGAACTAACAATGAAAAATACTTCTAAATCATTTATTAATCTTAGTTAATGTTGTTAATTTCAACATTTACTAATGCATTATTAAAATCAAATGTTGTGCTTGTTAACATTAATTAATGCACTGTGAATTAACATGAACAAACAATGAATAACGAAAATTAACAAATACGGTTTACCCTTTACTTGAAGGGGTTTGCATAAGACTGACATGACACCTTCATATTCATGACATGACACCTACATAATCATATATGAAGGTTTTTTATGCATGTTTATGTCAACTGTCATTAAGTGTCATTCGCTCTGTTATGTAATTTTTAATGCAAAGATGTCATTGTTTGAGATGTCTTTGTTATGGACTATGGTTAGGGGTAAGGGTAGGGGTAGGGTTAGTTCAAATAATGTCATATTTCCATTAAAAATGACATAACTGAGCTAATGACACAATGACAGTTGTCATAAACATGCATAAAAAAAAACCTTCATATTCATGACATGTGTCATGTCATGATTATGAAGGTGTCATGTCAGTCTTATGCACACCCCTTCAAGTAAAGTGTTACCACAAATACTGTAATAAATGTGTTGTTCACTGTTTGTTCATGTTAGTTAATACTAATAGACTAATAGAATTAACTAATAGAACCTTACTGTAAAGTGTTATATCTTAGTGTTGTGAAAAGTACCGATGTCAGTACAAGTTGGAATTGAAATTAAAAAAATGTGATGAGACCAGCATTTCACGTGCTCAACAGATATGTCTGTGATTGGCTACAATGATCATCGCCTCACGCTCTTCACTGAGCGCTTACAAAGATACACACGGGAGCATTTGAAAGCCATGTCTATCAGATATATCCCTAATATATCTGCTCTTTGACGGATCCGCTGATAGACGTGGCTTTTTGTTCAGCTGGCTCCCTTGAGAGAACCTCCCACTTGAACGAAAAGTGAAAGTCTATAGAGAGGAAGTGTTAAAGAGCAATGACTCTCCACTATCACAAACTCCGACCCCTCTCATGGGCGTTGCACCATGCAGACTGACAAAAACTAAAGTGCTGAGGGCGAAAGACAGTTTCAGATCACCAGAGGTCCAGTATTTCCTGACCACTGCAGGATTTCTTGGTGACTGCATGCACATCATTACTACATGAGCACCAGGATGCCATGCATTCACCTGGGAGACACAACCCGCATAGACATATGACAAGACAAGCATTCATGGGCGAGCTGCTATAGAGATTGAGACTATAAATGAGATACATCAGTACATTTTCACTCGTCTAGACGGGGTGGAACCCATGAGGCTAGAGCCTGCTCAATTCCCAGAGATTTATCATACACTGCAGTTGGTCCTGCGCTTTCATAAACAAACACTGCAGTGGATCCACTGCAAATAAACATAAACTAGATGCGTTCGCTCATACTCACTGCCACGATGGCAGGCCGTTGCTATCTGGTGGCTAAGGTGTTCTGAATGGTTTCTACGGCGTTGCTAGGTGTTTGATAGGGGTTGTTCTGGGTTATTTCTAGGTGGTTGCTAACCTGCTGAAATCAAAAGATATAACTTAAGTCACTGCTTCAATATAAGTCTACAGGAGTTTTTGCCCATTTTTATCATTCACCACCAGTTTAAAATCAATTCTAATGGTTTTTCAAGTAATGGTATTTGTGAATGAAACGGTTTTTGAACATTTGTTTGAACAAACTGTTCTCATTCTCAAAATTACAACATAAAAAAACATAATTATGACAAAAAGTCATAATTACAACAAAGTCAAACAACAATTTTGACTTTTTATGTCATAATTGGTATCTCAATTTTGAAAATTATGCTTTGGTAAATCATAAATATAATGTAAAAGTCATCATTCGGACTTTTTAACTCGTGATTTTTTTTACTATTTATTTCATAATTTCTAAACTTTTTTATCTCATTTTGACTGAAAATCATGGTTTGCTAAATCAGTGTTTCCCAACCGGGGTGCCGTCTGTCGAGAGCAGGGGTGCCGTGTAAAAAATCCTTTTTTAATATTTTTAAATTGCTAAAATGTTCAAAAAAGCATCCATTTCTGATTCGCCAATACTAGAGATGCCACGAATTTCGTTGTGGCTGCCGAATTAGTCCACAGCTCAGGTTGCACTTTCACTGGTTGACGCTCTGCGTATTATCCCGCTCTATGCGTGTGCGATCCGCTCATCCATCCACTCGTATACTGTTCATAGCTCATCGGAACAGCAAGTCCGGCTCAGCCGCCGACAGGAACATCGATGTAGTACAGTATGTTTCTGTCTGCAATAGCCCTACTGTGTTGTAACATGGTGTGGTATATGGGTAACTCTAGTAACGCTGCGCTCTCATTCATTGATCTGCTAACCGTTATGTTATGCTCGCATGTTCTGATAATAATGGCTTTCTAGGACTAAACATTATTGGCTATTGGTAAAAAAAAAAAAAAAGTAATATATCTTAACCCTACTGTTAGACCTACCTGAAAAACGAAATGTATTTAATTCGAAGGCCTGTCGTTATTTTTTTATTTGTGCTATCATTATTAATTTCTTTATTTGTTCTTATTTTATTACTGACTGCTTACTTGTCATTTTTTAATAACTCATTTCAAAGTTTGAAATCAAGCTATCTCGTGCTACTGCACCAAAATTACCCCACTGTAAAATTAAAAAAACACTGAGTGAGCAAAAATTTGTGAGATAGCTAGTTATAATGGTAATTAAATAATGTTTACATATGTATAAACGCCTACATTAAAATCTCTCATATAAATTGGTCTCTTCAATAGAAATAAGCCTACTGATTGCCACCATTGATAGACACAATTTTTTAAATAATATTAATAATATCTGTATGACATTATATTCTGCAATTCTTCCCTTTTGTACCGAATATCTATACTTTTCAAAATATCATATCGAAGTTAGAAATTCAAACATTGTGACAAAATTAATTTTGTAGGGTGCCACAAGTTTGTTAAAATTTCCAAGGGGTGCTGCGACTAAAAAAAGGTTGGGAAACACTGCAGTAACACAATTATGAATAAAAGTCATAATATTGACTTTTTATGTCATAATTATGACTTTTTATCTCATGACTTGGTATCTCAATTTTGAAAATTGTGCTTTGGTAAATCATACAGTACTAATTATAACATAAAAGTCATAATTATGACTTTTCCCCCTCATAATTTCAACCTATTATCTCATTATGACTTAGTTGTCACGGAATGCCAGGAGGAAACAGGGTAAGTTCCATGTGCAGTTTATTAAAAATAACAGAATCGGCCCAAAAAGAAGCACAACAGAACAAAAACGTGCAAAAGGGAATCCAACCTGAGCCATCAGATCACACAAACTGAGAAGACAATATCTCCGACCAAATGACAGACAGACAAGGCATGATTATATAGCTGTTTACTTATGAACACTGTAGTTCCCGATCAGACAGGATTAGTGAGCAGGGGACTATGGGAAATGGAGTTTAACACATAAAAACAGGAGAGCGCCCTCAAGTGGCCAGTCCAGGGCACCATAACCAGACACTGTGACATTACCCCCCTCTACGGAGCGGATACCAGACGCTCCAAGAGACACACAAAAGTTCAGGAGGGAGGTGGAATAGAGGCGGACCAGGGGGAGGGATGGCGGGCCAGGACAAAACAACGGAAGGACCCGGGACAGAGATAGACCAAGGCATGAGCACAGAACCGGCAGGGTGAAAGGCCAAGGCGGGGCTGGCAGAATGAACCAGCAAGGACTCAACCACACAGGAACCCCAGCAGATAGTCAGGATGGAGCCGGAGGAATGAGCCAATGAGGCTCCTGCCACCCCAGAACCCAGGCGGGCAACCGGGACAGAGCCAGAATCCTGTCAGGCAACATTGGTGGGACCGAAATCCCTCTCAGCAACTCAGGAGTACCTGGAAACAAGAGCAGAGAGAATTTAGTCTTAGCGGACTCTGCGGGCTCCCGGAACGGAGCGGGCTCTGGAGTGGGCTCTGTGAACTCCGGGATTGGACTGGGCTCTGTGAGCTCCGGGACTGGACTGGGCTCGGCGAGCTCCGGGACTGGACTGGGCTCGGCGAGCTCCGGGACTGGACTGGGCTCGGCGAGCTCCGGGACTGGACTGGGCTCGGCGAGCTCCGGGACTGGACTGGGCTCGGCGAGCTCCGGGACTGGACTGGGCTCTGCGAGCTCCGGGACTGGACTGGGCTCGGTGAGCTCCGGGACTGGACTGGGCTCGGCGAGCTCCGGGACTGGACTGGGCTCGGCGAGCTCCGGGACTGGACTGGGCTCGGCGAGCTCCGGGACTGGACTGGGCTCCGTGCAATCCGGTGACTAGCGGGCTCCTGTGCACTCCGTGACGGGCAGCGGGTCTCCGGCAATCCGGGACTGTATGCGGGGCCTCCTTCCATCCGGACTGGAGCGGGCTCCGTGCATCGCGGGACGGAGCGTGCTCCTGGCCAATCCGGGACTGGAGCGGGCTTCCGTGCAATCCGGGACTGGAAGCGGCCTCCGTGAATCCGTGACCTGATCGGGCTCTGCAATCCGGGACTGGGAGCTGCTTTCCGTGCAAATCCGGGAACTGGAGCGTTCTCCGTGGGTTGCAATCCGGGCTCCGGGACTGGACTGGGCTCGGCGAGCTCCGGGACTGGAGCGGGCTCCGTGAAATCCGGGACTGGAGCGGGCTCCGTGCAATCCGGGACTGGAGCGGGCTCCGTGCAATCCGGGACTGGAGCGGGCTCCGTGAAACCCGGAACTGGAGCGGGCTCCGTGAAACCCGGAACTGGAGCGGGCTCCGTGAAATCCGGAACTGGAGCGGGCTCCGTGAAACCCGGAACTGGAGCGGGCTCCGTGAAACCCGGAATTGGAGCGGGCTCCGTGAAATCCGGGACTGGAGCGGTCTCCGTGCAATCCGGGACTGGAGCGAGCTCCGTGCAATCCGGGACTGGAGCGGACTCCGTGAAACCCGGAACTGGAGCGGGCTCCGTGAAACCCGGAACTGGAGCGGGCTCCGTGAAACCCGGAACTGGAGCGGGCTCCGTGAAATCCGGTTACTTGAGCGGGCTCCGTGCATTCCGGGACTGGAGCGGGCTCCGTGAGATGCGGGACTGGAGCGGGCTCCGTGAGATGCGGGACTGGAGCGGGCTCCGTGAGATGCGGGACTGGAGCGGGCTCCGTGCAATACGGGACTGGAGCGGGCTCCGTGCAATACGGGACTGGAGCGGACTCCGTGCAATACGGGACTGGAGCGGACTCCGTGCAATACGGGACTGGAGCGGGCTCCGTGAGATGCGGGACTGGAGCGGGCTCCGTGAGATGCGGGACTGGAGCGGGCTCCGTGAGATGCGGGACTGGAGCGGGCTCCGTGAGATGCGGGACTGGAGCGGGCTCCGTGAGATGCGGGACTGGAGCGGGCTCCGTGCAATACGGGACTGGAGCGGACTCCGTGCAATACGGGACTGGAGCGGACTCCGTGAAATCCGGGACTGGAGCGGACTCCGTGAAACCCGGAACTGGAGCGGGCTCCGTGAAAATACCTTGCTGTAGCGTACTCCGTGCAATACTTTCTGGAGCGACTCCGGGCAATACGCCTGGAGGCGACTCCTGCAATACGGCTGGTAGCTACTCTCCGTTCAATACGGAACTGGCGCGGACCTCCGTGCACTAACGGGACTGGAGCGGACTCCGTGCAATACGGGACTGGAGCGGGCTCCGTGCAATACGGGACTGGAGCGGGCTCCGTGAGATCTGGGACTGGAGCGGGCTCCGTGAGATCTGGGACTGGAGCGGGCTCCGTGAGATCTGGGACTGGAGCGGGCTCCGTGAGATCCGGGTCTGGAGCGGGCTCCGTGAGATCCGGGTCTGGAGCGGGCTCCGTGAGATCCGGGGCTGGAGCGGGCTCCGGGAGATCCGGGACTGGAGCGGGCTCCGTGAGATCCGGGACTGGAGCGGGCTCCGTGAGATCCGGGACTGGAGCGGGCTCCGTGAAATGCGGGACTGGAGCGGGCTCCGTGAGATCTGGGACTGGAGCGGGCTCCGTGAGATCTGGGACTGGAGCGGGCTCCGTGAAATCTGGGACTGGAGCGGGCTGTGGAGTGTGTCTTCCTGTCCTCCTTCTCACCCTCCACCCCTTAGTGGGTGTCTGAAGGATAGAGGTGGTTAGCCCTCCGGGGTTGGAGCGGGCTCGTGGGACTCCTGGATTGGAACGGGCTCATGATGGACTCAGCGACTCCCCGACTGGAGCGGGTTCGCTGCTCTCCCGGGAACTGCAGAGACTCAACCGACAGAGATCACCAAGTGCGGTAACCAGGTACATGAGGCCCCCAAAACTTCCAGCATTTTAAGCCCTCCATCCCCGCGTAGGCACGGATTGTTCTAAACTACACTTAAAGACTTTCTCAAATCTGATTCTGATCCCATCCCTACTCAGCAAGGGTGCCAAAAGGACTGAGCCGAAATCTCCAAAGTCCATCCCCCTTGGACGATCCGCCAACTCCCTTCCCCCCCGAGCCGAGCCTGCGCTCCTTCGAGCGTAGAGGAACAATCCTATCGCCCTAATCCACAAAAGGTAACAAAACAACTTGCTGGAACTAGTATTGGCGTCTGGATTCCGTCACGGAATGCCAGGAGAAAACAAGGTAAATTCCAAGTGCAGTTTAATTGAAAATAACAACAGAACAAAACAAAACACGAAACTGCAAAAGGTAATCCACCTGACCACAGATACCAAACTGAGAAACAATATAATCCAACGCAAATGACAGACAGACAAGGCATGATATATATAGCTGGGTTGATGATGAACAGGTGTTACCGATTAGACAGGATTAGTGAGCAGGGGACTATGGGAAATGGAGTTTAACACAAACAACGAACAACAGAAGAGCGCCCTCAAGTGACCAGTCCAGGTCACCACAACAAACACTGTGACATTAGTATCTCATAATTTTGAAAATCTTGCTTTGGTAAATTATAATTATGACATAAAAGTCATAATAATGATGTAGTATTTCATAGACATTAATAATTATAACTTTAGACATTTTGTATCATAATTATAACTTTTTTATGTCATGATTATGATTTACCAGAGCATGATTTTTTTCCTATATGGTGAAAATGGGCTTCCATATAAACAAAATATGAACGAAATTAAATAGTTCACAAATAAAAAATCGAACACAGTTTTCTTTTAACTATAACTTAAATTCATTTAACTATAACTTTAATTCAATGATTCAGTGACTCACTAAAGATACTTGTTTCCACCTACTGATTTAGCAATGTAAGTATAACCAGCAGAAAAGACCAGTACATGAAACTGAAATGATGTTTTTGGTGAACAGGTTCAAAATCAAGCCATTGAAAAAAATAATAAATAAAAACTTCCCACCACTGGTTTCAAGTCCATTCATACATTGTACACCTCTTCTCAAAAAGCTACACTATTTGAGCTATCATTGCTGCCACAGGACGGGCCGTTTCTTTTTACTCATTCTGGTGAAACAGATCTAAACTCATGCCAAACTGAAGTCCCTAGGTTTATAGATGCATGATGTCATGCTTTCCATTTGCTGTGGTGTCGGCTCCATCACAAGGCTTTTTTCTAAAATAAAGCTTTCTGGCTATGGTCACCAATCCCCATGAGCGGAGTACCAGAAAATGTGCACTTGCTATCTATGCGATGACACATCCTGGTTACCCCTTGGTGTGGTTTAAACAAGCATGTAGCCTACCGCTGGCCCTAAACGGTTTATGAAAGTGGCAAATCAGGCAGTGGGTGGAGAGAGGAACATGAAACACAGAGTCCAGTGTCAAAGAATACAGGAAACAGGATAGAAAATGGCCAGAAGCGTTGCGCATTAACACATCAATTCAGATGGCAAGATTATAATTACATCTCCTAATCTGAAATTAAATTTACAATTATAACTGGTGGCTGAGAGTTGATAATTTATGTCAACCTCATATCATCCTACCTCAAGGGGATGAATGAGACATAAATACAATAATGTGCTGTGCCATAATTATAATATGTAACAAAACTACGTTTAAAGGTCGGCTTGCAGCAGTCAAAATAATGATTTTATTATCAACCCAGTCATCGCTGCGAACTCAAAAACCCATGCATCAAAAAGTTGCCAGTCATCCAGGAGCTGTGTATGGTGTGTGTGTGTGTGTGGTGTGTGTTTCACAACCTTTTATTTCACAGACGAATGCTACAGACATCTTATCTTAGGGTACTTACCTAGGCATCTGACCACATCGACCACAGTTTTGTATCTGCCCTACTACTGTGTCCAATGAATATCAAGTAGGCCCCTGCTACTGCACTCGAGAAAGAAAAATATTACATGAAACGCTTCGACAAAAATTCTAACTTTTTTAACTATGTGTATGAAAACATTGATGCTATCTATAGCACACGCGCGCGCACACACCCCCCACACTAGCATTCTCTTGCTTTAGTTATTGTAAGGCTGTGCTCTTTAGACATTATGTGTACTGGCCATAAAAAAAAAAAAATCTTTCAACCCAAAAACCAAAAATAATTGTCTGGAAGTCAAATTGAAAATAAAACGGTGAAAGGCATAATTCAGACACACAAAAGTAGTGTATTCCCAATATAATAATAATAATAATATTTATTATTTTAGTCATTTAGCAGATGCTTTTATCAAAGCGACTTACAGTGCATTAAGGCTATACATTTTTTACCAGTATGTGTATATCAATATCAGACCAAAGGGTTTGGGTATTTTTAAGGTTTTGTATAAAGTGTGCTTGTTTTGCTATCCAAATGATACAGCACATCCTTGACCCTCTGTAAAGCTGAACAAGCACTGGCCTTCTGAGGGCAAAGGGGGAGGTGACGGTTGGTGAATTAAAATGTGCGACTTGAAACTGAGTGCTGTAACTGAAAGTGCTAGATCATATAAGCTATTGATCTCTTGATTTTTTTGTGCCTACAGCAAAATCCAAGGGTCATGGCAATGAAATAAGTTGGCAATGTCAAATGTATCTTCTCTTTGAAATGTAGTGCATCTCACTTCAATCTCAATGTTCAGTGATGATCCTCACAGGCCAAAATTTGCAACAATAGATTTTGAAGATTTCAAGAGCAGCCACTGATGGGTTTTGATTGGGTCATGGACAATTAGGGGAAAGAAGCTAAATGCATCTAATACAATACAAGCATATAATCATGTATTAATCATGCATTAGGGTTGGGTCATTTTCACCTCAGCTGAGTAAAAAATATGATTCATAATAATGAGAAGCTTTTTTATAATTATCACTTAGCACCTATGTCTTATTGATAATTTTTGTTTTCATAATAATGATTTAGCTTATCATAATCTCATTGCATTGAGAAAATAATAACGGGTAACCTCATAATTAGTTGTTGTGTCATAAAATTGGAAATAATATGAAAAAATTCAAATAAAAAATTGGAATAAACTATGACTGTAGTAATACGACTTAAATCCATAATGGTAGAAGTTCTCATAAGTTTATAAGAATAATAATAATAATAATGTTAATAATAGATTTTATTATTATGAAACTTTCTCATTATTGTGAGATGTTAAGTCATTATTATGAGAAAGTTTCTCGTTGTTATTTATTTGTTTATTTTATGAAATGCAAAACAACACTTGACAACCAACTCATATCAAAATAACAAACATTATATATGACTTTTCATTTCAAAATTAAAAAAAAAAATGTAGGATTATCTCATCTTTATAAATCTGTAAGTCATTATTATGAGAAAGTTACTGATTATTATGAAATAGTAGGCTAAGTCATTATTAAAAGAATGTTTCTCATTATTATGACTTGAATATTTTTTACTCAGCTGGGACAGGAACTGGCTTCCATAGTCCACAGAATATATTTCAGGAAAAAAATGTAAAAGAAAAAAGTCAAATTGACCAAATTCTACATTATTACTGTTCATCCTACTTTCTATATAATATATAATATGTTTCTTCTTATTATGAAACATTAACTTCATTATTATGAGAAATTTCTTTTTATTATCAGATGTTAAGTAAGTATTATGAGGTATTTTCTGAATATAATGAGATGCTCATTATTACGGCACATTAGCTCATAGTTATTATGAGAAAATGTCTAAATATAATGAGATGCTAAGTCACAATTATAAAAAAAAGACTTCTGTAGTCTTCCGTAGTCCACAGAACATTTTAGAAAAAAACAAACAAACAAAAACAAACTTGTTGACCGTTTCAATTCTTAGTCTATAATCCTGAGCTATGTATTGTCTAAGAAAGCTTATAACTTGTTGGAAAGCTGATTAGACTTATTATTATAATTTTTAAGTAATGTTTTATGTTGTCACTTTTAAAAATAGTGGCTATTTAAAAAAAGAAAAATGCTGCAGAAAGGGGTGCATGTGTGTTAGTTTGGACTGACATGGCAGTAACTGTGTGAAAGCATGGATTGCTGAAAAAAGTTGAAGTTGAGAAAAAAAACTTTGGGGTGTGTTTTTTGGATTGATGCATGGTTTTGGTTGCGTTTTTTTTTGTTGATTTTCTTTTGTCTTTATTTGTTGTTGAATTTCTTTATTTTTTTCTGTCACTCTTATCAGAGACTGAAGCAGCACAGGACCTGCAAGCAGATGTGATTGGCCTGATGGGAAACACGCGGTTCTGGCATGGCAAAGATTACTGTAACTTTGTTCATAAGGACTGGGTCCAGTTGGATAAACCTTTTGATGGTACATTTTTGCATTTTTAAAGATAACAGCATTTAATGGTTTTAAAATTATTTTTGTGCATATAAATATAATACAATACATAAAATGAATAAATATAAAAGCTTTACATATTATATATTCATTATGTTAGCATTTAACTATTAAATACAATTTCCGTTTAAGCATTTTACCATGCTTTTTACATCCATTTTGCAATTATCACAGAAGATTCAAATTATTTTTTTCTGTATTCTGTTCTTTTTGCAGATTTTATCGACCGGCACATAACTCCCAGAATGCCTTGGCATGACATTGCCTCGGTGGTTCATGGGAAAGCAGCCAGAGATGTTGCACGGCACTTCATTCAGCGCTGGAATTTCACAAAGGTCAGAAAGCCAACATTGGCGTCATTTATTGCAGTATGTCTTCATACCGCCTCTCAGTATTTCCTGGTTTTGTGTGGATAGTTGTCACATAATATGATGTAGTTTTTATCTACATCAAGATTTTATGTTAAAATGAATATGAATGTCAAAGAAAATGATAGATTTTTTTTTAACTGGTCAGCATTTCTTTTTACTTCTTATATCATTTCCAATGATCCTGCAGTGAGAAATTCATTTTAAAAGTACAAATATTCCAGTTTTTTTATTAATATTTTGTAAAACACGTATGCATAATAATTCAAATAAAATTAGTTTGAATAGTTTTGTATAATGTCACGCCACAAGACATTTCAACTTCTTAAAAGTATTTCATGTCACCCCCCTGTGCTGTTGACTAATATCATAAACATGGCTTTGAATATATGTTTGTATTTGCATTGCCACCTTGTTTCAGATCATGAAGCCCAAATACAGATCCCTGTCGTACCCATATCTTGTTCCTAAATCTCACACTACTGCGAATGAGATCAAGTATCAGGTCCCTGGCTGCACCCAGACTAATGTCCAGGTACAATTTTATGTAAACATCAATATTCCCATCAGATCTTCTACAGACAAATACCACATACAGCATTCATAATACTCTCTTTAATTAGGTGTTACGATCTGCCTCGGACTGGTCAGCGGGTATAAAATACCACGAGGAGTCGATTCATACGGCTTACGTCAACGCAATTGAAAACAGCGAACACTATATTTACATAGAGGTTTGTGGCACAAAGGACATATACTCGGTTCTCTAAATGTGTTCATATTATCCCCATCTAATAGCCTCACTGTTGATGTATTGGTTGCTAACCACAGAGACTGTTGCTTTTATGTCTATGGAATACACAGGATGTCTTATATTAGCTTTTCAGTGGACTAATGTGTTGCGTTTCCTCTTTCAGAACCAGTTCTTCATAAGCTGCGCAGAAAACAAAGTCGTTCAAAATAAAATCGGAGATGCCATTGCCAAGAGGATCATAAAAGCATATCGGTGAGCTGCGTTCAATAAGTTGTCTTTTGTTCAGTCTCCAACCTATTAAAGAAATCTCTGACACACAAAGGCACACATCTTCTTTAATGAAACACTTGTAAATCAGTAAGACATAGAGTCTAAAGACAAAAAGGTATTCTTTATTGGTAAAACAATAGCCAGCCATGAATAGATAGACTGTGTAAGGCCATACTTACACAAACTGTCTTTGATATTAATCTCTCTTGCTCTAAAAGTAATAAGTAATGTCATGTCCTTTCTGTGTGGTTCACAGGGATGGTAAAAAGTACCGCGTGTATGTGGTCACACCACTGCTTCCCGGGTTTGAGGGGAACATCAACACTGGAGGAGGCAGTGCCATACAGGCAGTCATGCACTTCAATTACAGGTAACACTAAAAAAATAAGATCCAAGTATTGAGTAGAAAGAAATTTCCTTAGTATATATACTACTGTTTAAACTTCATTCTGTAAAGGATGCATAAAATGATCTAAAGTGACAGCAAAGAAATTTGTCACAAAAAATTTTGAACTTTATATTCATCGAAGAATCATGAAAAAAAAGAACATGGTTTCCAAAAAAAGAAAAGCAAAATTAAAGGGATAGTTCACACCCAAAAATGAAATTCTGTCATAATTACTCACCCTCGTGTCATTCCAAACATATGACTTTCTTTCATTTGTGAAACACAAAAGAAAATATTTTTGGTAAATCCGAGAGCTCTCTGGACCCTGCATAGACAGCAATGGCAAACTGCACTTCACCCCAGAAAGTAGTACGGGCAAAAATCGTTCAATTTTGCGAAGCTACGAAATACTTTTTGTGTGCAAAGAAAACACACAAAAATAACGACTTTATTCAGCAATTCGTCTCCTCCGCATCACCCTAACGCCATTCACAGACAGTATCACACGCATGCATCACTGTAACTCTCATGACATGGAAGAGAAGAAATTGATGAATAAAGTCTTTATTTTTGTTTTCCTTGTGCACAAAAAGTATTCTCGTAGCTTTATAAAATATGGTTGAACCACTGATGTCACATGGCCTATTTTAACGCTGTCCTTACTACCTTTCTGGGCCTTGAAGGTGTGTCAGTTGTGTTGCTGTCTATGGAGGGTTAGAAAGCTCTTGGATTTCATCAAAATATCTTCATTTGTGTTCCGAATATGAACGAAGGTCTTACAGGTTTGGAATGACGTGATGGTGAGTAATTAATGACAGAATTCTCATTTTGGGGTGAACAATCCCTTTAAGCATAACAACTGTTTACTACATTGCTAGTATTAAGTGTTTTTCTTGAGCACCAAATCAGCATAATAAAATAATTTATGAAGGATCATGTGACACCGAAGACTGGAATAATGGATGCTGAAAATTCAGCTTTGCAA
>JADLZN010002080.1:0-114309 GCA_018155175.1 Sinocyclocheilus anophthalmus | reverse complement strand
TAGAATGTACGTAACAGGCTGCTACTACTACTACTAAAATTATTAAAACCTTTTTTAAGGAATATTTCTTCAATGTTTTAGTTGTAATATTAAATTACTTTTATTTTTCCAAAAAATTTAATTTGTTTAATTATCATTACTTAAAAGATAGATTAAATTAATGTTTTATGCCTTAAAAAAATTGTAAATACACAACACAGAATTTCTGAGCAAAAAAAATAAGGCTATTGTACGAATAAATGAAACATGTTTATGCTTTCAAATTTGACATGCTAAAACAGAATTGGTACAAAAAACATAAGGTTGGACAAATAAAACATTTTATAGGGCCCTAAACGTAATATTTGTTAAAATTTTGTAATAAATGTGTTATTACAAAAAAAAAAAAAAGTTCAACGCCGGTTAAACTAGGGGGAAACACTGTAGTGAGGTAGATATGTGGGGGCGTGTTAGAACGAGCCATTTTAGGTAGGCGTGGCTGACTCTGAAATTTTATAAAGAATATCTCTTTGAATCTGAGACTTTAGTCTTTGCAACTTACAGATCTTCTTTATGCACCAAGAACTTGTAACACTCCAAAGAGAAAGGGAAAAAATTGAAATCGCATCATAGGACCCCTTTAAGGCGGACTGACTGCAGCTTTTTCTTAGAAATCAACACAAAAAGATGTGTAATCATTGAGCATCCACATTAACATCATGCAGGTGTTACCTAGCAAGCACCAAAATAATGTGTGTGTGTGTATGTGTATATATAGTTGTGTATGTGTATATATAAGTTCTCCCACTTAAAAAGATGAGAGAGGCCTGTAATTTTCATCATAGGTATACCTCAACTATGAGAGACAAAATGAGAAAAAAAATCCAGAAAATCACATTGTAGGATTTTTAAAGAATTTATTTGCTAATTATGGTGGAAAATAAGTATTTGGTCAATAAAAAAATTACATCTCAATACTTTGTTATATACCCTTTGTGGGCAATGACAGAGGTTCAAACGTTTTCTGTAAGTCTTCACAGGTTTTCACACACTGTTGCTGGTATATTTCGGCCCATTCCTCCATGCAGATCTCCTATAGAGCAGTAATGTTTTGGGGCTGTCGTGGGCAACACGGATTTTCAACTCCCTCCAAAGATTCTCTATGGGGTTGAGATCTGGAGACTGACCTTGAAATGCTTCTTACGAAGCCACTCCTTCGTTGCCCGGGCGGTGTGTTTGGGATCATTGTCATGCTGAAAGACCCAGCCACGTTTCATCTGCAATGCCCTTGCTGATGGAAGGAGGTTTTCACTCAAAATCTCACGATACATGCCCCATTCATTCTTTCGTTTACACAGATAAGTCGTCCTGGTCCCTTTGCAGAAAAACAACCCCAAAGCATGATGTTTCCACCCCATGTTTCACAGTAGGTATGGTGTTCTTTGATGCAACTCAGCATTCTTTCTCCTCCAAACACGAAAGTTGAGTTTTACCAAAACGTTCTATTTTGGTTTAATCTGACCATATGACATTCTCCCAATCCTCTTCTGGATCATCCAAATGCTCTCTAGCAAACTTCAGACGGGCCTGGACATGTACTGGCTTAAGCAGGGGGACACGTCTGGCACTGCAGGATTTGAGTCCCTGGCGGCGCAGTGTGTTACTGATGGTAGCCTTTTGTTACTTTGGTCCCAGCTCTCTGAAGGTCATTCACTAGGTCCCCCCGTGTGGTTCTGGGATTTTTGCTCACAGTTCTTGTGACAATTTTGACCCCACGGGGTGAGATCTTCCGTGGAGCCCCAGATCGAGGGAGATTATCAGTGGTCTTGTCTGTCTTCCATTTTCTAATAATTGCGCCCACAGTTGATTTCTTCACACCAAGATGCTTACCTATGGCAGATTCAGTCTTCCGATCTGGTGCAGGTCTACAATTTTGTTTCTGGTGTCCTTGGACAGCTCTTTGGTCTTGGCCATGGTAGAGTTTGGAGTGTGACTGTTTGAGGTTGTGGACAGGTGTATTATACTGATAACGAGTTCAAACAGATGCCAATAATACAGGTAACGAGTGGAGGACAGCGGAGCCTCTTAAAGAAGAAGTTACAGGTCTGTGAGAGACAGAAATCTTGCTTGTTTGTAGGTGACCAAATACTTATTTTACCGAGGAATTTACCGATTAATTCTTTAAAAATCATACAATGTGATTTTCTGGATTTTTTTTTCTCATTTTGTTTCTCATAATTGAGGTATACCTATGATTAAAATTACATGCCTCTCTCATCTTTTTAAGTCGGAGAACTTGCACAATTGGTGGCTGACTAAATACTTTTTTGCCCCACTGTATATATGGTGTAAAGCTCCTCCTTAAGGTCATTATCTAAAGTCATAAATTCTGTTTTGTTGATTTTAAACATGTATAATGTGAACAAATTATATACAGTAACAAAAAAGAACAATATATTAAAATTGTTTGTTGCAATGCCTTTATAGTGACAAAAATACTTTAATTGTATTTCAGTAAATTAGTGTCATTTTGTTGCAGCAGTCAGTTATGAAAATGTCAGACTTTTAACCTAATATTTTAAGGTTATGTATCATTGATAGTATTTCTCTTCACTAGCAAAAAAAAAAAAAAAAAAAAGTACAAAAAATAATGAAAGTACCAACCATTTCTTCCAACTAAGACGTTTTTTGACCACTAACAAAAAGTACCAGAAAGAAAGTACTGCTTTTGTTTAGTTTTTTTGGTTAGTTTTTCTTTTGTTTTTGTTTTGGTGTTTGATTTTATTTGGTTGGCTTTTCTTTTTTTTTCATGTTTTGTCTTGTTTGTTTTGTTTTTTTTTCATTTTATTTTCATCTTTTTTGGGGGGTGTTTTGTTTTGGTTGGTTGTTGTTTTTTTGGGGGCGTTGTTTTTTTTTTTCTTTGGCCCATTAAAGTCAACGTTTCTAACATCAGACTTTTATTGTTAGTTTGTTATATAAAAAATGTATTTTATTTATTTTTATAATTATTTATTTTTATTATTTTATGTTTGTTTGTTGTTTGCAGCCTCGAATTAAACTGCTGGTTTCGTCTGGCCAGAGGAGAATGGAACACTATTTCGACACACTATTTGCCTGTTTAATACTGTAAAGCTGCTTTGAAATGATCTGCATTGTAAAAAGCGCTATATAAATATTGGGTTTTTGTTGTTTTTGTTTTGTTTGATAAAGCAACAAGCAATTAAGATTTACATTTTTTTAACCAAATATTTTCTCTTTGTTTTGTTTTGTTTTTTCTTTTTTGATTTTTGTTTTGTTGTTTTGTTTTTGTTTTGTCTTTGTTATGACCAAAATAGTACACCACTTTTCTAAGCAATCAAACTTTTTTATAACCTGTTTTTTTTTTATTGCATTTTATTTTGTTTTGTTTTGACACGCCAATTACCCAAGTCAGACTTTATTTTTTAACCTACTTTTTTTTTTGACCACTAAAAAAAAAAGTACAAACCACTTTTCTAAGTAGTCAGACTTGTGAGTTTTGCCTGACAGATGATAACAAGCCAAAACCAAAGGCCACAGATTTATACATTTGTATATTTATGTACTTTACATGCATATTTGATTTATGTGTTTACTGTACATTTATACATCTATGTACTGTGTGTTGTGTTTAGCTGGTGAAACTATGCATCGGGATGATAGATGCTGGAAAGGCCTACAACACGGCCAACAGGCAGTTTGTGAACGGGATTCAGGAGTTGGCGCAGCAGTCTGCCAAAGATGACGTCATCGAGGTGAGTGCAGACGATTAGCGTAATGACCAATCAGCTCTTATTAGCCCGAGGCCGGCCATATCAAAGCGTCCCTGGAGCGAAGACTAGTCCAGTTTGTTTGGCTCGCTGTAGTATGCTGTGCCAATTGAAAGACTGCTGTTTATTTAGGGATCATTTGAAAGCATGCTTGGTCTGTTCACACAGAAACATTGGCTACATACAAGCATTCCTAGTCTTTGCATATTTACTTTCCTGCTTCTTTGAAATATCCATTGTGTACGCTCCATTGTACTATGAAAATATACCAGTGTATTTCCTCATATAGGCATTTGGTGCAGGTAAATACTAGTGTTTCCCAACCGGTTTCGTTTTTACTACCTTCACAGTTCCATCAGTAAGAAACTCTTCATCAACACCAAACATGAAATGTGTTACAATTAACATCCTGGACATGTTTTAACATTACTTTGTTTTCTTTACTTAAAAATAACCAAATGTTATTGCGTTCAGAGCCAAATCCCCCCAAAAAAAGACATTTGTGATGGTTAAAAAAGAAAGAGAGAGAAGGGAATATATTTATATATATCAATGCTTTTGCATTCTCTTGTGCAAACCTTTTGTGATGGAAATAATATGAGGTACGAGAAAGAAAATTATATTTCAATGTTTTTACACATGAATGCAACGTTTTTTGGGAAGCACAATATTTTTGAAAGATTTATTTATTTTATTTATTTATTTTTTCCCATCATGACCCCTTTGGGGGCTCCATACCGTTAAGAAAAAATAAATAAATCACGATTTAAAAATAATTTTTTATTTTATGCTAATACTTTTGCAATCACCTTTTCTGTTCTTTAAGGCGAAATTTCTGTTTTTGTGTAGCAGGTTTATCAACTAAATAAAGTGAAAAGTATATATAAATAAAAAAAATAAGAATATATGAATATTATTGATTATTTTTTTAAATGAAACGTTGCACTATGGTAGTATGTTGAACTGACTGAAAGTATTTATACTGACTAAAAATACATTCGTGGCATTACAGTACAATAATTTATTTACTTTCTGAAGTAATTTTTTTAAAATAATTTACTTTTACTTTATTGTAAAATAATATATTTTAAAAGTCGGTTGCCCAAGGGGTGGAATCTTCCAAAAAATCATGGAAAGTTTCTAAAATTTCTGGAATGTTTCCGAAACTTACTGGAAATTGTCCACCTTTTTGCAACCCTAATAAAAAGTCAAAATAAGAACTTCTAGAGAAAATAGGGGGAAAATTATTATTTTAATTATTAAGCTTTTAAGTTTTGTTTAATGGTCAAATGGGACATTTTGAGAGTTTCATTTAGGTATTTTCTGCATTTGTGATAAATAACCATAATTTTTTTTTTCTTTCTGTCCTGTAATCTGTAGTGCTGACTGCTGTAATGCTCTCTGATTTCTTCACAGTCCAGTCTGAACAAGTTTGCAGAGAATCTTCAAGAGATGATCAACTATCACACAGTAAGAAAATCTGGGCAAAAAGCATTTGCCGTATTGCATTATTGCCTATGACTTCTCCTTTTTCTCCCCTTTTTTTAAATCATGTTTGCATGTGCATTTTTGGCAAAAAAAAAAAAAGAAAAGCTTAAATGTGCTGAGATGCTGAAAATGTTGACTTCAGCAGAAATGACCGCATTTATTTCATACGCAATGCATTTCCCTCTTTCCTCTCTAACCAATAGCTGCTGTAGTGTTGATTCTGTCAATTTTAAGCTATAAATGTCTGTTTTGAGGAGAGGAATTTTACCATTAACTTTAACGGAGATTGTCCTCAAGCTGAAACTGACCATAGAACAGGACAGTTTATGATAATTTCGGCAAATGCACCCCTTGTGGCGACACTGGGAAGTGATTGTAATTTCAACTACTGTACATGTGAAATCAAACTCGTGTAGCTACGAACTGAGCTTGACTTCATGTTCTTGGTCTTTTCTTTTCTTTTTATTCCTGTAATATAAAGGATGAATCTGTGGTCCTCACGTCTCAGTTGTGTTTTAAACTGGAGCTCCATGAGTCAGTGTTTAAGTGTGTGGTGAGATCAGCTGACTTGTGGCTAAAGTCCTCATGAGCAAGAACTAAGCACATGATCTTTAAAGCACAAATGCGTCTGGACTACTTCATCCCACACACACTTGATGTAATTCTACTGGCCTAGAATGTCTAAAAACAGTATATGCTTTGAAAGCTGAAATGTGTCAAAATCATGTTATAAAGTAGCGTTGTAGTCAAGACCACATTTACTGCCTGATAATTAAATGTCTTATATTTAATCAATAAATACAGTTAGAACAATAAGAAGACACTATATAGAGCTGTTACTACTAACAATAAAATTCATCTTTGCACTAAAGAGGTGGCACAGAAGCTGCTTCTGAAATGGTACTATTAGAACGACATAAATATTGCTGAGATTAATTGTTTAGAAAATACAATTTGGAATATAGAAATATCATGGAAAAATAAAATGATACTTTTAAATACGAAATTAAAATCGCTAAGTGGCGGCAAATCAACTTGGAATCATTTATTAAACTGATTTGCTTAAAGCTGATTCAATGTACTGTGTGTGTATATATGTATGTATATGAATTGATTTGCAAATCTACTATAAACCTTCTAAATCTACTCTTCTATATCTCAATATTACTCTATATATATATATCTGTATGTGTGTGTGTGTGTATGTCTTTAATTATGTATTACTATGGGTGCGGCTTCATGTGTATATATACAGTGGGTATGGAAAGTATTTAGACCCCCTTAAATTTTTCACTCTTTATTATATTGCAGCCATTGCTAAAATCATTTAAGTTAATTTTGTTTCCTCATTAATGTACACACAGCACCCCATATTGATAGAAAAACACAGAATTGTTGACGTTTTTGCTGATTTATTAAAAAAGAAAAAATGAAAAAATGAAATATCACATGGTCCTTAGTATTCAGACCCTTTTCTCAGTATTTAGTAGAAGCACCCTTTTGATCTAATACAGTCATGAGTCTTTTTTGGGAAAGATGCAACAAGTTTTTTCACACCTGGATTTGGGGATCCTCTCCATTCCTCCTTGCAGATCCTCTCCACTTCTGTCCGGTTGGACGGTAAACGTTGGTGGACAGCCATTTTAGGTCTCTCCAGAGATGCTCAATTGGGGTTTAAGTCAGGGCTCTGGCTGGGTCATTCAAGAACGGTCACAGAGTTGTTGTGAAGCCACTTTTTCGTTATTTTAGCTGTGTGCTTAGGTTCATTTTCTTGTTGGAAGGTAAACCTTCGGCCAGTCTGAGGTCCTGAGCACTCTGGAGAAGGTTTTCGTCCAGGATCTCCCTGTACTTGACCGCATTCATCTTCCCCTCGATTGCAACCAGTCGCCCTGTCCCTGAAGCTGAAAAACACCCCCACAGCATGATCCTGCCACCCCGATGCTTCACTGTTGGGACTGTATTGGATAGGTGATGAGCAGTGCCTGGTTTTCTTCGCACATACCGCTTAGAATTAAGGCCAGTTCTATCTTGGTCTCATCAGACCAGAGAATCTTATTTCTCACTATCTTGGAGTCCTTCAGGTGTTTTTTAGCAAACTACATGCGGGCTTTCATGTGCTTTGCACTGAGGAGAGGCTTCTGTCGGGCCTCTCTGCCATAAAGCCCCGACTTGTGGAGGGCTTCAGTGATGGTTGACTTTCTACAACTTCTCCCATCTCCCGACTGCATCTCTGGAGCTCAGCCACAGTGATCTTTGGGTTCTTCTTTACCTCTCTCACCAAGGCTCTTCTCTCCCGATTGCTCAGTTTGGCTGGACGGCCATTTCTAGGAAGGGTTCTGGTCGTCCCAAAACGTCTTCCATTTATGGATTATGGAGGTCACTGTGCTCTTAGGAACCTTAAGTTTAGCAGAAATTTTTTTGTAACCTTGGCAGATCTGTGCCTTGCCACAATTCTGTCTCTGATCTCTTCAGGCAGTTCCATTGACCTCATGATTCTCATTTGCTCTGACATGCACTGTGAGCTGTAAGGTCTTATCTAGACAGGTGTGTGGCTTTCCTAATCAAGTCCAATCAGTATAATCAACACAGCTGGACTCAAATGAAGGTGTATAACCATCTCAAGGATGATCAGAAGAATTGGACAGCACCTGAGTTAAATATATGTATGTCACAGCAAAGGGTCTGAATACTTAGGACCATGTGATATTTCGTTTTTTTTTTTTTAAATAAATCTGCAAAAATGTCAACATTCTGTGTTTTTCTGTCTATATGGTGTGCTGTGTGTACATTAATGTGGAAAAAAAATTAACTTAAATTATTTGAGCAAATGGCTGCAATATAACAAAGATTGAAAAATTTAAGAGGGTCTGAATACTTTCCATACCCACTGTATATATATATATATATATATATTAAATATATATATATATATTGCATGTGCATTTTGTAGCGCTTTATTGTGTATTGCTGTACCCCCAAAGCGCTTTACAATCATGTGGGTGGGTCTCTCCTCAACCACCAAAACATATGTATATGTTTTGGTATGTATGTATGTTTTATTTTGTGTGTGGTATATATGTGTATATTTGTTTTTGTGTGTGTGTATGCATGCCTGTTATTTATGTGTGTGTTTGTGTGTGTGTTATATATATATATTATGTTTGTGTTGTGTGTTGTTGTTATAGTATTATTGTGTGTGTGTTTATATACATATAATTTGTAATGCTTACAGTTAATAGCACTTAAAAAGAAAATATGGTGAATGGTATTAAAATAAGTCTGGGCTGCATTTTATTTAATTGTATTTTCTTTTGCAGGGTGTGGGGGTTCGGTGCGATCAGCACACGTCCTCAAATCACAACGGGCAACCTTCCTTCGAGAGTGAGTAGCATAACGGACACGTGTTTTGTCATTTACATGATTCTGTACTCTTAATTATTATTTTGGCAACTTCCTAAATTAATAGAATTTTAAATTAGCAATAGCAGTTAATAGTTTTTTTTAATGCTACCAATTTAAAAGCTAAGTTATTTTCAAATGCCGTGAAATGTTTTCATGTCTAAGTGTCGTCGTGTGGCCAATATATCGTTTTTTTTTTTTTAAGATTTATTTTTGGCATTTTTTTTTACTTTACTAGAATAGTATAGAATAGAATTTGAACTCGGGACGCCTGTAGCACATCGACGCTATATGTCGGGGTTACTGCTCACAATGCTATCGGCGCAGAAAACATGCATTTTCTATAAAGTTTCAGCACCAAAACAAGTTACACTTTATATGTCATATTTTGTCATCAATTTGTGAGTGAAGACCCTCAGCTTTTACAGCCGCCAAACCGATTTTTATCTGTTTATCAATAGACTCCATACACAAAGCCATTTGTCTCATCTCAGCTAAAGCCAGAGTTTATAATGGCACGGTTTCAGCGACCGTCGAGTGCACATTTAAGGAATGGTATTGCTGTGCGCAGGGACCTTCGGAAATTTAAAGAAGCTAAGAAACAATTCGACAAAGTGAGCGAGGAGAAAGAAGCAGCCCTGTCCAAAAATGCCCAGGCGCCTCGAAACAAACAGCACGAGGTGGAGGAGGCCACCAGCATCCTCGTCGCCACGCGCAAGTGCTTCCGCCACATCGTCCTGGACTACGTCCTTCAGGTAAGAGCGCTCAAACCCCTCTGCAGGGACTTGGGGTTAACCTTTGCACTCGAACAACCTTTGTACAGATTCCCATGTCGTTACATCACAGTCACAAGACGCATGCTAATGATATAGATTCATTGGAATTAATATTGCGTGCAAGCGAAAGAAGGGATGTTTTGAAAGGGAAAGAAACTTAATCAGTTCTTGTCACACAATACTTGTGTCCTCTCAATGCACTTCCTGTGTTCTGCAGTGACCGCACACGCTCAGTTTAAATGAGTCCCCTTTGCGAGGTCAGACTATAATTCAAACGACTTGAACGTTATTACCGTAGGTTGACCTTTCTCTCAAAATAATGTGTACTACCAGCTCTGCTAAATCCTCTCCAGTGAGTCAGTAGTCGGTAAGTGTTTAGTGTGTGTGCTTTACAGGCGCTCAGTGTGCAGTGTATTGCGCCCCCAGGTGGCTCAAAGAAAGAACAGCTTATTTCCAGTCAGTTGTGAAAGAATAAAGGATGTGCGATAGGACCCGTTCAGGAAGCAGATGTGTTAGATTTGGTTATAGACTGTCATTATTGAAGCATTAGTGGACAATTTGCCAGTGTTCATTTTTACTCAGTTTGTTTATGGCGGCATATGCATTATTTTTTGTTTTTCATTATTTTACTGTGACCAAAATTGCATAGAATTGTAGTCAGAAAAACATTGTTTAGAATGTGTAAAAAATTTATAAAACTGTATAAGCATATACAGATATATATCCCATGTGCACTTGTATATACGCATAATATACTTTGTTTTTGTTGTTGCTGACAAAGTAAAAATGGAAGAAAAGAAAAAAGGAATTTTGTTGGCAAGATTAACTCTGATATTCCCTATTGAGAAAATCCCCAAATTAATGGTGACCTTATGGATTTATTGTTTTACTTTTGTTTTTGAGACTTGATGTCAGTAAAAAGTACCGGTTCTTTTAAGTAGGGAATTTATGTATTTATTTTATTTTTTTCAGATTAATGTGCTGCAGTCCAAGAGACGATCAGAAATCCTCAAATCGGTAAAATATTCGTATTCATGATTTGCAATTAAGGCTTAAAGGGATAGTTCACCCAAAAATGAAAATTCTGTCATTAATTACTCACCCTCGTGTCGTTCCAAACGCATAAGACCTTTCCGAAGATGAACGAAGGTCATACAGGTTTGGAACGACATGAGGGTGAGTAATTAATGACAGAATTTTCATTTTTGGGTGAACTACCCTTTAAGATTTATACGGTCATGTGAGAGTTGTGTTGTTAAACGTGTCGTCTGTTGTACAGATGCTGTCCTTCATGTATGCCCACCTGACGTTCTTCCATCAAGGTTATGATCTGTTCAGTGAACTACAACCCCTCATGAAACAACTGACCGGACAGGTACATCATATCATATCGTAAGATCTTTGGAAACTTGAGGTTGTAACTGCGACAGAGAAAAACATTTCCCATCTGATATTATCAGCCGTGCATCTGCCCGCCTCCTTCCTGGCGGATCCAAACAAAGCACTCGACCCAAACACCGCACATGTTCTTTTATGTGATTTGTTTCCATGCATGATACGAGGTGATGGACGGTCGCTTGCTGTATCTGAACAAATAAAGTGCACAGAGAGTCTATTACAGTTCCTTTCCTCAACTTCCCCTATAGAAAAGAAACATAAGTGGTGTTTTCTAAGGCAAGTTTCACTAGTACTATTGGTTACGCATAGGGTTAGTGATTTGAACAAACCCTTAGCCTTTACTAAAATTTGACAAAAAAAGATTTAGCAGATACAAAATCGTCAGCAAGTAATTTGAACCTCTCCTGCTAATCACAATTTCTGCCTGATAAAATAGAGCTTATCTCAACTATGAAAATGTATATGGAGTTGCATATGGCCCGTTTTATTACACGACTTTTCCAGGTCTAGAAATCACACTTAAAATTAGACTTCCTCATTTATCCAGGTTTGCCAAGAATCCTGGTTCTTCAAAAGCAATCAAGCAGTTGTTGAGGAGATAATGAAATATCTTGATTTTTAGTTGTTTAGAAGCTTGTTTTGTCTTGTTTTAAATCATTGTTTCATCAACTTTGCAGTCTTGACCTTTCTGTTTGAGAAAGCATGATCTGACAAGCTTGTTGAATAGAAAGTGAATTTATTTGGAAGTATGGAACGGTGAAATCACCAGTTTCAGTTCTAGAGGTAGTTCATTTACTGGATAATACTATAGTAGCATCCACTGATATATTAATGTTAAAGACCTAAACTTGGTAATAATCCACATTTTTAAAGTTGGATTGATGAAGTCCTTCAGTGTAGGGGAATATTCCCATAAAGAAGTTTGGATTTGGCGATCAGAAAGATTCTGAATGGCTGAGTTTTACTGTTAGAAGCACTCTTGAATTTGTTTAGCAGTGTGTAGTGGCGGTGAAGCAGTGTATTATGGTCCATCATCATCTTGGGATATTGGAAAATAATGAGGCAAGAGTGGTTTTCCGTCCAGATGTAAGAAACCAGACCATCTTCCGATCACATGACGTTGTGTTTAAAGTGGTTTTTCACTGGCAGCCGTGCCTTTCATTCCAGTTTTATAAAGTTCAGTACAGTTGGGTGAAGGCGGCGTCTTGAAAACCTTCTTTGCCTTATATATTTGCCTTTTGTTTTTTTTAAATAAAGCAGAATTTTTAAAATATAATAAGCACCTTCTTCATAGGTCGACCCAAATTGCTCTGACTCCAGATTTCTCTTCATGCATTCAAGCCATTTTTCATGTCTGTCTTTCAGCTGGATCAGCTGGTGATCGACTCCGCAAAAGAGAGGAAAGATATGGAGATGAAACACTCGACTATTCAGCATAAGGTACAAGAGCTCCTCCAAACATTAGTAACCCACAAACCCCTAGCCATGGCACGCTATACAGGGCCAGAAAATATTTGTTGTTTAGAGCGACAAATGAGTTTTTACTGCGGATGAGGCTTTGCAGCGCACTGATGAAAACTGACACCAAGCTACAAAATCATGTTGTTGATGCTTTTTGAAACAGAATATCCTTCCCTACTCTCCTCTCTTGGGGTTTGACCTTTTGAAATGATCTAAAGTACACAAAGTGAAGCTTCTGCCTGATATACTGTGCACGGGTTTATGAATAAAGTAATAAAGTTGCTGTTATTACAGTAGAGCAGTTCATCTTTCAGTATTAAGGCTGAGCATGATCCTCACATATGACGTGCAAGTGCGTTTTATGTAGTTGATACCGATTCTGCTGAAATGTGATTATTTTTTATCACAAATTTGCAAATTACCTCTAAAGGTGCGGTGATATTTATGAAATCAGGAATTTCTATCAAATTTGATTCAACATCCGATTCAACAAAACTGAGCCCGATTGGAAATCTACATTGGCCTTTTTTTTTTGCAAGTTCGAGAATTTTGAGGGACTTCCGATGACATAATTCAGTGAAATTCTCAATTTCGCAAAAACAATGTTGCAATGTGGATTTCGAATCTGATTCAGTTTTGTTGAGCATTGAACAGTTAACCCATAGAAAGCAGCTTGGTTTTGAAGTGACCTCGGTGTAGGGGTGTGAGATATTTATCGGCTACGATAATGTCATAATTGTTGTTTTAACAATGTGCAAGCTGCCAGTATGCAAAAAACAAACAAAAACATGTCGTGAAGGCTTATTAGAATGTAGTTAAAATGCCCAGATACTGTAATTCAAGTTATGAAAGTAAAAAATACTAAGTTTTAAAATAATTTTTTTTTTCTTTCAGCGCATGAGCTCAACACAATGTTGTCTCTCTTTTTTTTTTCTGTTTCGCTAATGAAATTAGTTGCAAACTAAGCTGGAGCAGAACATTTGCGTGTCTCAGAGCAACAACGTGTTGTTTCGTTCCTAATGAATCTGTTTTTTAACGAATCACTTGAGTCAATGATTTAATGATCCATTGACAGCCGCTTGCTTTATTTCTAAATGAATCAGCCTTTTTGAACTAATTGTTGGAGTGAATCATTCAATGACTCACTCATTAAGGCAGGGATTTGCCGCCACCTACTGGCCGTTTTAGTGTCATATTTATTTATCCATGACAGACATAAACCAGCCAAGGTATCAGCATAAAAACATGCTCAGAATATTGCAAGCAAGTCGGCGCCGATAGTTTTGTGGGCAGTGCATGTTGTGGACATGTTGTGCTACAGGCGTCCCGAGTTCGAATCCCGACTCGAGGACGTTTCCCGATCCCGCCCCATTTTACTTCCTGTGAGCTCTGATCTGTCCTATCATATTAAAGGCAAAAATGCTAAAAATAAGAATATTGCAAGCAAAATATTGTTTAATTGTTATCGAAAAAAATCCAAGAATATATAATTATTCAGCAATATGGCATCCTACCTTGGTGTGAATAGTGCTTCAGTAAACTGTAGACACATTTTTGCCAATATTTCTCTGATACAACTGCCATAAAATGCAGTTAATATATATATATTACTAATATATATATATCAGAAATAAAATCAGAAATTTACCAAATTAAAAATAACCAATTTAAATGTCTTTGTTTAACATTTTATGTCCTGGAGACGCTTCATAAAACATTGTTAGTGTATATGTGTATATCTCGCCATAAGGAGTGCTTACTTTGTCTCTCTATTTTTATTTTCCTCCTCTCTCACTCTGTCACTCATTCTCATTCTCTCTCTCTCATTCTCTCTCTCTCTCTCTCTCTCTGGCTGTATCAGCAGTTGTTAACCTGCTCTCTCTTCTTTTCTGACTGTTCATATGAGGCTGTACTGCCTGTCCGTCTGAAAGCTGCATGAATCACCATGACACAGATGCCTGCATTAATATCGTTCATTAAACATGCACTTTTATGTCAGTATGTAATCAAAGCAAAGGGTTGTAATTTGTTTGTAAAAACCTGTAAGAAGTTTGTTAAATCACTATTGTACTTGAAGAAGAAAATTCTCCAAGCAGAAGCGAACCAAAGCGCACCGTCGACAGCCTAAATGTTTAATGCTCTGCTGGGATTGGTGGATCCAACACATGAGCCACAGTTAATGAATTCATTCATTGACCACACACATACACATACATGCCCTTTCCTGAAGGGGAGGAGCCAGCAATAGATACCAAGGCTAATACTAGACTCAGTCTGCATATACATGGACGTACATAAACAGACATAGTGCGTAGAGGCTCAGTGATGGTAGACGATCCTGACGGGACAGTCACAGTAATGTTTGGAAGTTAGATGCAGCGTCACTGCTGACACACACTCACACACACACTGCTCTGTTTGGCATGAAGATCTTCAGCAGGTTTCACTATGTGTGGTATCTGGTGAGTCAGTCATGTTTTTTAGTTCATGTTCTTTGTTTCTTTTTGCATTTGCATTGATCAAATTCTATGGCTGGTAACACTGTTGAATGAATATCATTTTCATGTTTTATAACAAATATGGATGTCCGGTTTTATTTTATTTTATTAAGCTATTTTTGAAGAATAATTTCAGTTTAATAACTCCAAGAATGTCTGGTTTGTAAACATCAAAGGAAACTACAATAAGCCGATATATATAAATAAATAATTATTTTAAAATATTTAAGAATTTCAGCCTTTTATGAGACTTTTTAACTTTGCAAACAGTTAGAACTTATAGACTTAATGTTCGTTGCAAACGAAAATGTTCCATTATATCGGGTGAGGAAAAAATAAGTTAAACTTAAATTTAAAATTAAGTAAAAAAAAAAAAAAAAAGTATTTAAATCTAAAGGAAAGAGGTGGCCGCTGTACTTTAATAACAGCCTGAAGGCCCATTCGTTTGGTCCTGGCACCCTAATTATTTTACGCGGCCCGGCGCGCGACCGATCAGGTTACAGAAAATGGAAACCAAATATTGCTTTTAATAACAAGTTGGGGCTGTTGGGGTGCCGCCTTACTGGAAAATAAAAGCTAAGGGTCATACTAAAGGCATGCGGCAGTAGTTCACTTTGAGTATTTTTTTTTTTTTTTTTTTTTTTTAATAGATCCCAAATAAGGAAAAAGAACCCAGTCTGTTAGTGCTCACACTGTTATGTTCGGGGATTGTGAAATTGAGGATTCAGTTCTCATTTCGCCCAACTTGCAGGTCTCAGTCCACTTTACATTCCACTGCAGATTTTGGTAAACTCGGAGCATAAACTATTATGAAATTCTATATTTAATTCCTATATTGGTCTTTGCGGTTATTGATTTATTATGAAATAAAAAGAAGACAATGTAATATGCAATAGTTAATATTTCTGCAACATTAAAGGCTGTCCACATAAACCATAGGTTATTATTTTGATACTGAAATATGACCTTTGGAGGTTCTTTGTGTGTTTTACAATACATTTTTGGTAAACTTTACAGTATGGTCAATTTGTAACTAATGTGAAATAGTTAATTAATGGGTTCATGAACTAACAGAAGATTTTTAACGCATTATAATCAAAGTCTGTTGATTTCTAACATGCTGTTTTCATTGCCTTGTTTCATAAACATTAACACTTTGTAAAGGAGATAAAATAAAAAAATGGAGGATTTGTATATACAAATGAACAAAAATCCTAGATTAATAAAACTTGTAAAAGTATTGTTCACAATCACTTTATGATACCTAATGTATTTTACCTTAGTGTAACTGTATTTATTATCAAGCACTGTAAACTATTTATTTATGTATGTTAGTGCTGTCAGACGATTAAGTGCAATTAATCGCATCCGAAATAAAAGTTTTGTTTACATAATATATATATATAAATAAACACACATGCATGAATAGTTTTTTTAAATACAAAATATATTTATGAATATGTACATATTTAAGTGTGTTGTGTATCTATATCTAATATATATATAGATATATCTGAATATTATATATATATATATATATACTATATAAAAAAAAAACTTTAATTTTGCATGCGACTAAATTACCTTTGACAGTAAATGTTGTATTTATTTATTGATTTACAGCAAAATATATAATATTTAAACCCCCTGAAGTGAACCAAAGCTGCTCTTGTTTGAGTTTTCTGTAGGTCACTTTGAATAAAGTGTCTATTAAATGGTTAGTTGGTTGAGTGGGAGTCTTACGGTTTGTGGGTTCTGTTCTCCGCTGTACACCGGAGATGTGACGTAAGATCTGTTAGTAGTGCGGTCTAGAGCAGATCAGACTGGATTCAGGCTGTAAACTAACCTCCTCTACTAGTATGTCACTCTTATCTGTCTTCAGCTGCTTGAGGTTTCACAGACAAAAACGCAGGATCCAGTGACGCTCTAGTGTTACTGTAGCTCTGCTAGTCTGAGCTCAGCCAGGCTTGACTTAACTAGTCTGAGCTCAGCCGAGCTCACATGACATCTACAGGAAGCAGGGATCTTAGATTGTTCTTGAGGTGAACAAGACCCAGTGGCCAGAGCAGCATATTAGGATTTCGTGCAGTACTGTGATGTTATGCCCACTGTGCTAGGGCTGGGTAAACAAAATATTGATTTCTCGATTGTAATTGATTCTCATTTTTATGAAACGATATTGATTCTTAAATCCCAAGAATAGATTGGTCTAGCCTGTTTTCATTTAATGAACAAAGATTTGTGCTTTGTTACTTTTGATATGAAACACATTCTCAGATTTCAAGTGATGTCCATTTTATTACAATATTCAAACAATAAATGCAGTTTTGGCAGTGTTTAATGGGGAGTGACCGATCGCTGTAGCGCCTCAGCTTCTGCTTTAATAAGCACGAAATAAACAAGAATAAACATACGAAGGTATGTGTAAAAAAAAAAGTACAACTTACCGAAATCTTATGGAATCGCTCAGTGTTTCAACCACGGAATGACGTCAATATAACAGCTTGTAAACAGTAGCTATGTTTCAGTCACAGTTTTAATACGCATTTCAAAGTATCGCATGAGAAATGAGTGATGGGAAGGCCAAATTTTGAATAAAAATCCCTTAATCCCCCCAAAAGGGTTTACGGCTGGCTGGGGGGATTTTTACGTGCGAGAAGGGGTGAGATGAATGCGAATAATGGAAGTTGGAAACACATTTGCTGAACAAATTCTACTATGCGCATCAAAAAAGTAATGTGACTTTGCGCGATGGGACGGCAAAACCGATAAACCAGTGAAACCAGATATTGTGCACAGCATCTGAAATGTTGTTATGGTCGTTCTTAAATGCCCGAGCAAAGTCTGTCATATTTCTGCATAATTGCCTTACACGAATGCATTCCCAAACAGCAGGCATCACCTCCAAAAGAAATGGCAGCATTTATTTTGTTTTCGTCTGCTCGCTCTGAGGCGCAAGTAATTTATTATCTGTTATATATTAGTAATTTGTCATCATTTACTCACCCTCATGTCGTTCCAAACCTGCAGACGTTTCTTTATATTGAACACAAAAACAAAAGAGATTTTGAAGAACCAAACAGTTGTTGGTCCCTTCCAAGGAAATACTATGGAAGTCAATGGGGTCCATCAACTGTTTGATTACTAGCAGCTTTAAAATATCTTTCTCTATATTCAGCATAAGAAAGAATCTCATACAGGTTTGGAACAAAACGAGGGTGAGTAAATGATGACAGGATTTTCATTTTGGGGTGAACGATCCCTTTAAATGAAATGTAAACACAAAGATCTGGAACAGTAACCAGAAGGTTGTAGATTTGAATCCCACATAGTAATTAAAGGGTTAGAGCTGTAACAGATCTGACAGAGGCTGAGATCAAGTATAATGTTCTTCTTGTGATCTTCATGTAATGTTTGTTGTAGCCAAGTACTTCATTTTACAAAGCTTTTATCATCCACATATCGTCCATTAAGCAAAACGTTGGCTCATGTGGCTAATAATTACTGTAGTAAGATCTGAAAAGCTCAGTTCAACACTGTTGTCTTGCTCAGGACTTCTCAAATGACGACACCAAGCTGCAGTACAATGTGGATGCAGAGAATGGGATCGTCATGGAGGGATATCTGTTTAAGAGGGCCAGCAACGCCTTCAAAACCTGGAACAGGTTTGGGACAAGACTTAAAATCGTACTGCGCCCACTTACGTAGACACTGACTAAATGTTCATTGTCGCTAACTGCGTTTTCTTTGCAGGCGGTGGTTCTCAATTCAGAACAATCAGCTAGTGTACCAAAAGAAATTTAAGGTGAATATAAGAAGAACCGACAGTAATTTCTAACTCCAGCTGTGTGTTTAGCACTCATTTTGGCATTTTTATTTCAGGATAACCCTACGGTTGTGGTGGAGGACTTGAGGTTATGCACCGTCAAACACTGCGAGGACATCGAGCGCAGATTCTGCTTCGAAGTGGTTTCTCCAACAAAGTGAGTTGAAGCACACAGTTCTGATTCTCGTATCTGTTATGATTCGTTTTTGCAAGGAACACAAGTCACACGTTCACTATTTGAACACAATCATTTAAATGTGCTACTTTTCTGTTAATTTAAATGATAAAGTGTCATTTCTGTGCTGCAATTATCTATAAATATAATTATAATGGCTGAGATTGTGGAAATTGTTGGTTATATATAAAATACAATTCGTAGGTGTTACATTTGTTACAAATGTTACATCACTTGTAACTAGTGTTTTTGTGAAACTAGTTTATTTGTGACAGCAATTGCGATAAAGCTGACATAAAATAGTTAAAATAAATTATAAATATTTTTTGGTAACACTTTATTTTAAGGTGTCCTTGTAACACGTTACATGTACTTATTATTATAATAACAATAAATTATGCATAATTACATACAAGTAACCTTAAGACAAACCGTAATCCTAAACCTAACCATATAATAGTAAGTACGTGTGACAAGGACACCTTAAAATAGTGTTACAAAATATACTTGTAAAAAAAAAAAAAAAAAAAAACGATAATAAAAAAGCAAACTTTACTTTACAAAAGTACTTTTAAAAAGTAGTCCAGTATATTGATATGTAACATTTTTCCCAATCTGTCTTTTGTCTTTTTTACAGTAAAAATACCTGAACATCCATTACAATAAACGCATACCAACTTTATGTAAAATTTGGTTTTAGATTATATTTGTGAAATATTATTTTCGACCAGTTTTGCAAAACTTTCTGTTTTTAATAAGAGCATTAATAAAATGTAATAGCTTAGGCCACAAATTAATGAATGAAGAGTTGATATGTATTTATGTATTTAGAAGTAAGGTTATCTCAACCCTGTTTCAAAACTTATATGTGGTGTATACAGTTGAGGTCAAAAGTTCAGAATCTGCAAAATATTAATTATTTTACCAAAATAAGAGGGATCATACAAAATGCATGTTATTATTTATTTAGTACTGACCTGAATAAGATATTCCACATAAAATGTTTACATATAGTCCACAAGAGAAAATAATAGTTGAGTTTATAAAAATGACCCCGTTCAAAAGTTGATTCTTAATACTGTGTTATTACCTGAATTTTTTGTTTAGTGATGGTTGTTCATGAGTCCCTTGTTTGTCCTGAACAGTTAAACTGGCTGCTGTTCTTCAGAAAAATCCTTCAGGTCCCACAAATTCTTTGGTTTTCCAGCATTTTTGTGTATTTGAACCTTTTCCAACAATGACTATATGAATTTGAGATCCATCTTTTCACACTGAGAACAACTGAGGGACTCATATGCAACTATTACAGAAGGTCAAACTCTCACTGTTGCTCCAGAAGGAAAAACCATGCATTAAGAGCCGGGGGTGACAACTTTTGAAACAGAAATGGAGATGTGTACATTTTTTTATATGCCCTAAATATATATATTATATATATATATATATCGTTAGTATGCCTTCAGAGGCTACAGAAGATAGTTCATGTTTCCCAGAAGACAAAATAAGTTAAATTTACCCTGATCTTCAATTTCAGTTGGCTCTTAATGCATGGTTTTTCCTTCTGCGAGATCGCTTTTCCTCCATCTTTGGATTTCTTGATATTTTACTGGAAAACAAGACAAAATACTGATAAACATGATGATTATCTTTCAGTGCGTATGTCATACTGTACATATGATTGATGTTGTTTCTGTTAAAGGAGCTGTATGATGCAAGCAGACTCTGAAAAACTCCGACAAGCTTGGATCAAAGCCGTCCAAAACAGCATCGCCACAGCCTTCAGAGACAAAGCAGAGGACGCTGAGGTAGCGCAGCTTCTCTCTCAACCGGCTATAGTTCATGCCGCGCTACAGGCGCCTTGCTAACAGTGCGATGTGTTTGGCAGAAGATGGACGGGAAGTCGTCCACATCGACGTGCAGCCTGGAGTCGGCCGGCGAGGTGAAGGAGAGGAGTCTGAAGGGCGAGAGCGCGCTGCAGAGGGTCATGGGCATCGGCGGGAACAGCACCTGCTGCGACTGCGGTCAGCCGGAGCCGCGCTGGGCCAGCATCAACCTGGGCATCACGCTCTGCATCCAGTGCTCGGGCATTCACAGGTGTGTGTGTGTGTGTGAGACAGAAGATATCAGACAGTGTGTTGTGTGATTTATTAACAATACTGGGTTTTTTTTGTTTGTCAGGAGTCTTGGCGTTCATTTCTCGAAGGTCAGGTCTCTGACGCTGGACACGTGGGAGCCTGAGCTGCTCAAGGTGAGTCGTGATGAACATACAGATGGAAACAAACAAATCAGTCCAGATGCTGCCATTCTTCGGAGAACATCAGCAGCTCTTTCATCTCGTACGCCGTGAATTCAGAGATGCTTTTCTGACACACTGAGGATCGGTGTAGCGAGTTTTGTTTTTCTGTTCAGATGTCTTCATTTAAGAAACAGATTTGATTATAAAAAGACATTTCTCAAGATTTTTTTTTTTTTCCTCTTTCCAAAGTGGTCCAGCTTTCGAATAATAATAATAATAATAAACCTTCTTCAGTTCTTATATATGAATTAATGCTGCAGTTACTTTTTGTATAGCTGATGTGTGAGCTGGGAAATGGTGTCATAAATCAGATCTACGAGGCTCGGCGAGAAGAATTAGGAGCCAGGAAACCACAACCAGGAGATCCCAGGTACTGCACAGGCATTTAATTTAATTTACTCTTTTGGTTGTTTGTTTGTTTAGTTGAATTTATTTAATTTTTTTTGTTCATAAATATATATTTTAATATGTAATTGGAAATTAATTGTTTTATTAAGCAAGAATTGATTAATAGGGACCTAGTCATTTATAATGTTTCAAAATGTGAATAAAATAAGGTTTAGTGAGCCAGCAGTATCAGCATATTATAATGATTTCTGAAGGATCATATGACACTGAAAACTGGAGTAATGAAGAAAATTCTGCTTTGCATCGTAGTAATATTTCACATATTACGGTATTAGTTTTTAATTTTATTAAAAAAAAAACTTTGAACGTGTAGAGTTTTTTTTTTTTTTTTTTTGTTTTTTTTTTTTTTTTAAGAAGTCACTTCTGTTCACCAAGGCTGCATTGTGTTTTCAATTACGAACTATTAAATTAAAAATGTTATATTATTAAAATAACTGTGACGATCTGAATATTTTTAAAATGTAATTTATTTCTTTGATGGCAAAGCTGAATTTTCAGCTGCTTTTACTCCAGTCTTCAGGGTCACATGATCCTCCAGAAATCATTCAGATATGCTGATTTAGTGCTCAAGAAAAAAAAATCAATATTTTTGTGAAAACCGTGATACCTTTTTCTCAGGATTCTTTGAATAAATAGAAAGTTCAGAAGAACAGCATTTATCTGAAATAGAAATATTTTGTACATTATAAATGTCTTTACTGCCACATCTGATCAATTTAATGTATTCTTGCTGAAAAAAAGTATTAATTTCTATATATTCTTATAAAAATGTTCTATATTCTATAATATATATACTGTCTCCAAGCTTTTGAATGGTATAGTGTATAATGTTACAAAAGCTTTTTATTTCAGATAAATGCTGATCTTTGGATCTTTCTATTCATCGAAGTATCCTGAAAAAAAAGTTACTCAACTGTTTTAAATATTGATACTAATGATAATAATCATCAGAAATGTTTCTTGAGCACTTAATCAGCATATTATACTCATTTCTGAAAGATCATGTGACCATTCATTCATTCAAATTCAGCTTTACGTTACAGGAATAAATTAGATTTTAAAATCTATTCAAATAGAAAACAGTTATATTAAATAGTAAAACTATTCCACAATTTGACTGCTTTCGCTGTATTTTGGATCAAATAAATGCAGGCTTGGTGAGCAGAAGAACTTCTTTCAAGTAGTGATGGCAGTAGATCAAGTTTTAGATTTTAGAAAAGTAATCTTTCAGAATGCAAAGCAAATGACAGATCAATATCATGTGGATTTTTATTTTAGTTTAGTCTCTTGCATGGTTCATTTTATACAACAGCGTGTCTGTAACGTGTTGCTGGTTTCAGAGATAGTACACAGTATAGTTAAGTTAAACGTGGAACAAGAAAACCCAAGATGACTTTCTACCATTACTAATGAAAAACTAAATGCATGTTGAGGTGAGAAAGCTGATCACTTGTGTCTCCTCAGGCATGAGGTGGAGGCCTACATCAAAGCCAAGTACGTGGAGCGCAGGTTTGTGCAGAGACGCTCCGAAGACGACACCAGACAGAAGGTTTTATCACTGAGGCAACAGGATAAACGTCTCAGCGGCAGCTCTGAAGCTCGATCTGGACCGTCAGCGTCAACAGCGTCTGCTTCCTCAGGTGAGAGGACCGTCACGTCTGCTTCTGCTGCAGCTTTACCCTCTGCTGGCTCCCTTTAACCTTTGCTTGTGGCCCGTTTACCTGCTGGTAACCTCCGAGTGACGTGTTGGGATCAGCTAGAGGGATGTTTGAACTGGTTTGACTCTGTGTTTCTGCTCCTCTCTGTGTCTGTGCGTGCGATCCTAACGCTGCTCTGGGCTTTTGTGTTGCTGAAGCGAGCCACGAGTCTCTCTTCTGTGGAGACGAGCTCGATTCTCTCTTCTCCTACTTTAACTCCTATTTAAAATTCTACTAAATTAGTCATACAAAAATTTTAGACAAAATAATATATTTTCATGAATCATATTATACTTAGTCAAAATTAATAATATTAATTATGTTTATAATTACACCTATTTATTGCCAATGATGTATTCGATCATGCCCAATAGATTATTTTAAACAGTAAAACACAATAAATGCTTTTACTTTTAAATAATACATTTGTAATATGTTGATATGTTTCTTTAACTGATTAGACAGGTTTCTTAAAAACTAAATTAAATACTGTCAGAGTGATCTTTACAGCCATAAAACAGATTTAAAATTTCCCAAAAGCATAAAACATATACAAATTTGTTAGCGGTTTACTTTATAAAAGTCAAAATGTGAATCTGTCCATTATACATTATATTAAGCTGTAATCTCTTAAAGTTATTAAAAATATACCATCACAAATTTCAGATTTCAAATATTGATTATATTGATTGATTTACATTTTAGTTTTACTGAATTTCCCCATTTGATGCGTGTATGAACATGAAAAATTAAATTGGAACAACATTCAAAGAAAAACAGCAGAGCTGCAGTTTTTAAATGTACTACAATTTAATTCTCCTTATTAAAATAAAAATTCAGTAATTTCACATCCTGATTGCTAACTCAAGTTCGTGTTCACATCAGATTTAGTTTTAAATTGAAAATGTTGAAATTTGCTCAATCAACACCCTGCTGGCTTTCATCATCTCTCCATCACTCAACATCCCATCATGGTTGATTCTGGTTATTGTATGATTGAAATTGTGAAATGGCCTTAAACAATTAAATAAACTGCAGAACGTTAATACACGCACAAATTCCAGGGTTGTGCGATATATGCCGTCTGCGATAATATAGTAATTGTTGTTTTAACGATGTGCGATTTGACATTATCGGGTATTTTGCAAAAACCATTCAAAACACCCCTCGCACACATACATCACGTGAAGTCTAGACTAGTGCGCATTTACAGTGCGTTCTTTCACTGCATGATTCAGTCTAATAAAATGCATTTAGAATGATCACAAAATTCAAGAAATTTATATCATTTCATATAGTTAATCAATATCACGCAAAGAGTGGCGTTTTCTCCAAAAATTACCATGATTACAAACGTGATATTGATTTTTTGCAACAGTTCAATAAACAAGAAGTTAATCAAGAGACTTACATTTTAGACACCATATTGCCTGTTTTTGCTCTATTTCAACAACAAAAATAATTCCAAACACAGCCACAGCACAGTTTTGCGTCTCTGAGCAACATGACGGTGTTTCATTTCTGAATGAATCAAACGTTTAAATGATTCGGTTCAATCGCAACGACTCACTTATTAACAGTGACTTGCTGCCGGTGGACTTAATTTCACATTTATAGTATCTTTTATTTAAATGATTTCAAACCATTGTTTTTTTTTCTGAGTCGCGCTGTATTTTGGGAGGGTTTGCACACTGTATCACAGGAGAGTGTGTGTGTGTAAGTGTCGCTCTGTTTGACAGTGAAAAGCCCAGACGGTGACGTGCAGAAGCTGGCAGATGGAAGCAGAGAGACGCTGAGCTCGAGCTCTTCCTCCAGCGCGCTCAACGACTCAGGTCAGTCTGATCTCCCTCGGCGCGAGCAGAGCAGAAGCTGTCCTGTAGTCTTCAGCTGTTCCTGACTCTGATTGTGTGGTTGTTCTGGTTCAGACGGCCCAGAGCTGCACATCTCCGAGCCTCAGGAGGAGTGCTCTGGGAAAGGTCTGGTGGTTTCCTGCGAGCCGCAGCAGCCGACGCCGGGTCTGCAGCTGTTCTGGGCGTCTTTCTGCCGCAGTCTGCCGGACATGGCCGAAGCGCTCGCTCACGGAGCAGCAGTCAACTGGACCAACGCCAACGAGCAGAACAGGACGCCGCTCATGATGGCTGTACACGGGGTGAGCAGCCAGAGCCCCTCTCTCTCTCACTCTCTCACTCTCTCACTCACACACACTCTCTCTCCCTCACTCACTCACTCACTCACTCACTCACCCACCACTCACTCACTCACTCACTCACACACACACACACACACACACACACACACACACACAGGTTTGTTTTTGTGAAAAGTGGGGATATCCCATAGGCGTAATGGTTTTTATAATGTACAAACCGTATTTTCTATCACCCTACACCAACCCAACACCTAAACCTACCCCTCACAGAAAACTTTGTGCATTTTTAGATTTTCAATACACTCCATTCTGTGTGATTTATAAGCGTTTGAAAAGTAGGGACATGGGGTAATGTCCCAAAAAGTCACCTTCTCTTTGTAATACTTATGTCATACCTTTGTCATTATACAACTTTATGTCCTCATTTGTCACAAAAACGCACGCGCGCACACACACACACACACACCAACCAGACCTGATACACTGGTCTTTCTTCAGCAAATATTACACAAGTATTATTCTGTGCGCGAGTGTGTTAGTGTAGTATTTTGCTTTTTGTTTGGTTTGTTGTTTTGTTTATTTTGTGTGTGTGTTTAGTTTATTTTTTGTGTTTGGTTTTCTTTTGTGTGTTTTTTTTGTTTTTAGTTTTTTTATGTTTTCTTTTGTGTTTTTAGTTTGTTGCTTTTTCTTTTGTGTTTTGTTTAGTTTAGTTTTTTTTTGCATGTTTTTGTATTTGTTTGGTTTTGTGTTTTGTGCATTTTATGTCTTGTGTAGTACTTTGCTTTTTGTTTTGGTGTTTTGTTTCTTTTATATTTGTTTGATCTTTTTGTTTAGTTTTTGCTGTGTGTGTGTGTTTTGGGTTTCTTGTTTTCTTTGGTATTTTTTGTTTTAATTTTGTGTTTTTGTGTAGCATTTTGCTGTTTTGTTTTTATTTTATTTTGGTTTGGTTTGGTTTTCTTGGTAAAGTTTTGCTTTTTGTTTATTTTTTGGGTTTTGTTTTCTTTTGTTCTGTGTAGTATTTAGCTTTTTGTTTTGTTTTTATTTTATTTAATTTGCTTTGGCTTTGTTTCATTTGTTATTTTTGTTTTGTTTCTCTGCTTTGATTTTGTTTTTTTTGTGTTTCTCTGCTTTGTTTTGCATTTTTGTTTTGTCAACAACTAATTGTACACAGTAGGTTATTTTATTTTTAAAATGTGTGCTTCACTTTCAAATAATGAATGCTCCTGGTTTTATCGTATGATTCATCAGTGCATGCAAAAATGTAAATATGAAATGCATCACATTACAAAAGTATTATGGATTACGAATGCTGTCTTGAAAGTGTCTGATGTGTTTATCACCTGTGTGTGTCTGTATCAGGGGTCTCTGGTCGCCTGTGAATTCCTGCTCCAGAATTCAGCCAGCGTCAATCAGCAGGACAATCTGGGCAGAGGACCTTTACATCACGCCACTATCCTGGGCCACACCGGGTCAGTTCTGCTCAGCATGCAGTTCTTGTATAAATGTCTGCTGCGGTTTGTTTCTGACCCTTTGTTTGAATGTGCTGCTCATTTCTTAGTTGTGATTCCTGGTTTATATATTTATCTTTTTTCTGCTGCAGGCAAGTGTGTTTGTTTCTAAAACGGGGAGCCAATCAGAACGCAGCAGATGTCAAGAATCAAACGCCGCTTTCAATCGCCGTCGAGGCAGCAAACGCTGATATTGTCACGCTGTGAATTGCCATTGCTGTTTTCTGTGTCAAGACATTTGTGTCAGACATAAAACATGAAGTGTGTAATGTGGTCTTGGTTTGTGTCTACAGGCTTCGGCTGGCCAAGATGAACGAGGAGATGCGTGAATCAGAAGGTCTGTACAGTCAGTCAGGTCAATATAACTCTAACAGCCCTACTGAAATGCAGTATCGGAAGTGTATGGAAGAGTTCATAAACTTACAGCTCAGAGACTCCTAACATATGGCGAAATCGCCACAACCTGAAGCAAACGCACAAAACCAGTGAATGTACACAGATATCACATGAAGCTGAGCTTCATTAGGCCCCAGGATGGGTTCATCTAGTTTAGTATTTTAATGTGAAGTTAACAATAATAGGACGTTACTGCTGGAACATGTGCAATAACTAGTCGACGTGAAAACATGCACCTTATTTGCATTGTGTATGTTTGTCTTAAAACTGTCAGTCTGTAAGAATAGTGTGATGATAAACTCGGCCCAGCCAGTGTATTCATGATCATTCCTGATATTAATCACTTCATTATACTTGAGGAAGTGTAGCAGTCTAAATCAAATCAGTATGTTTAGAAATACTACATTTATGTCTGTACAATTCAGTATTAGTTCTGGATTAGGCAACACTGTATTTTACCATAGATAATATATCAGTAATTGTTATGAATGCATGTTTTGGTAACGATTACAGTAAAAAAAAAAAATCTCTATATTGAAAATCTATTTTAGCACTTTTTTTTTTTTACTTTCAAAAAAAATATTTTATGTAGCAGCCTTTTGTTTTATGCAGATCAATTGAAATTTTACAGAATTTACAAAATATTCCCATTTAGCGTTAATTATATACATATATAATGTTTTAAATTTTTCTGGAATATTGTAAATCATATATATATATATTTATTTAGAATTCGCTACAGAATTTTTATATAATTGTAAATATACAGAAATTTTTTTAAATATATTTAAAGGTTTATTGGCTGTAAAATTGTGTTGTATATAGATTTTTTTTTGTGGAATAGCTGAAATATTTTAAGTAATTACAGTTTATGTATGTATAGTACAAGGAAAAAAAAAATGACAATCGGAATGTGTATAAATTTAATTTAATTAGGGTACGGAGCTTTCTGCAGACATGCAAGAAAAAAATTTATAAATCGTGAGCGCGATTTACTAATTCGTTCCCTCGATGTACTAAAACGTCCACACGATTACCAATTCGTTCCCTCGATGTACTAAATCGTGCGCACAATTTACTAATTCGTTCTCAATTTATAAATCGTTTGCCCGCTTTACCAAATCGAGGGAACGAAATAGTAAATGTGGACAATTATAAATCGGGGATACGCATAGTTAAATCGTGCACACGATTTAGCCTATTTTAATTTTTTTCCTGCATGCCGTGTGCGGGGCTCCGTGAGCATCAATGAATGTGCCAAATGAGTTAATCTAATCATTAGCTAGAGTTGTGGGACTGGCATCGGTCACAGAGGGGCGCAGTAGAGCTGGACTTTACTGCTGGCCACACAGACACATATGGAGCTTTGTTCAAAAGAGTTTAATTTTCTCCCTCCGTTTGGCGACAGGTGTTTCCCTCTTAGAATTTCACTCATTTTAAATGAGCTCTTTTAAACAAAACCTTATAATTCAACACTTAAGCATCATATGGTTACTGCAATCTCTTTACTGAGCGCAGTCTAAAAGCTGAGTCTCAGGTTTATTATTATGCAAAAAAAAACATGGTGTTTACAAGGTTGTAAGTGATGGAATTATAGTTTTGCAAATCATGAAATACTGTTGTATACTATGTTATATATTTGTGAGCAGCTCTCTTCATTTATCTGCTTTGTTTCTCTGTCACTGTTGGCACTGATTATTGTTATATGTGGTAATTTTGCCACAACTGCCAAACATCTGTATCTCTCACGTAACTCGTATTGAACCCAGAACGTTTCTTTAAACGGAAATGTTCGCTATTGACAGTATTTCATCAAAATGTGCTACTACATGCTAAATATCAATGTAAATAGTCAATAAACGTACTTCATATGCATCGTTTGGTGTCATGTGCTTTTCACCTCTGCATTTCCTCCTTTCCTCCTGCGTTCTCCTGCTGAGTTTCTGCTCTGAAGTAGCACAGGTATGAGTTCATCTCTCTGTGTCTGTGTGAGTTTTGATTAGTCGTGTGTGTTCAGTGCTCGATGCAGGTAAATCGCACTCTGCTTCCTCCATAATCAAGCGGTTTTCTCTTTGCAGGAGATGAGACGTACCAGGACATTTTCCAAGACTTCTCGCAGATGGCCTCGAACGACCCTGACAAACTCAACCGCTACTGAGCAGATTTTGGATGGTATATCACACCACAACAACCTCCTTATAACTGCAGTTTGGGATTTTTTTCCCAAAATCGGATTCAAATGAAATGTTTTCATTGTTAGGTTTTGTCTTAGTTGACGATTGTCTTTTTTTAAATGAAATCAGTGTTGTCGCCCACAAAATAATCTGGGTGACACCAGTTGAATTGTTGCTTTTTTTTTTTTATTGTAAATGTAGCTAAAACTATTTCATATAGGATTGATGAATCCATTGGCTGTATCTATATAGATTTTCAGACGCATATGTGTAATGTAATATTTAAGCCATAGGACTTCATTTATGAAACGTGCCGAATGCATTTGTGTTCGTAAATGCGATTGGTTTTACAAACAAATTAATTCTGCTCGTGTGTTACAAATGAGGGGTTTTGGCTAAATCGTACATTTTAGTAAATTGCATTGGGGTGTGATTGTAGAGCGGAGATGAAACCATTTAAGTTTCCATAATATCAATTTTAAAAACTATACTTTCATTACGTCATTTACTTGTTCCTTTTTGAAAGAGAAAATCTTGTGAAAACTCGTTTTAGCATGAACACCCCACTTTCTTTATATGTCCCAATAGTGTACAAGTGAAGCCACAGTGTAAGGGGTGTCAATTGTGTATATTCTGTACATATGTCATCTTGGGCTGGGAAGTTTTTGTGGTACTTCAAATGTTGTAATAAGCTTGTTTGGATGGGTTTTTGTGCTTTTTTGCCCCTGTATTCATTCTGTAATCATCTCTGTATGATCCATGCAGTTTTTAAGATTATTTTATCCACTGCGAATGTCTGACTGAAAATATCTCGAAATATATTATAAATTGTTTTCTCTACATTTTTTATAATGCCACCTTATTCATTACTTAACATTTAATCAATGCTAAATGTCAACATACTTATCAATATTTTTCTGTAATATATACTGTGTGTGTGTACACACATAGCAGTAAATGAATAGAGTGCAAGTCTAAAAGGGACAAGTTTTTTTTTTTTTTAGAATAGAATTAGAATAGAGCATGTTAGAGTCTCAAATAAAGATGGAACAGATGTGTTCTTAGCCAATTCTTGAAGATGGCTAAGGATTCGGATTGAGTTGGGCAGGTCATTCCACCAGGAGGGAACATTTAATTTAAAAGTCAGTGAGATGTGAGATGTAAATTACAAGCGAAATTTGATAGTCTGAATGTTATTTTACCATAACATATTTAGGTAATTAGAATTTGTATATTACATAATTTTATGAATATATTTTTTTATTAATTTTTCACTTTTTTTTAAAGATTTATTTTTGGCATTTTCACTTTTATTATAAGACAAATCAGAGTTGACAGGAAGCGAAGTGGGAGAGAGAGGGCAGGATTGGGAAAGGTCCTCGAGTCACGGTTTGAACTCGGGACACCCGTAGTGCTACGGCCCTATATGTCGGTGCGCTGCCTTAAAGGCTATTGGTGCCAACTACTTCATGTTCTTTACATAAACCACTTAAGATTTGTTTAAATCAAAATTCTAGCTTAAACCAGTAGTCTATCCGGTCTCGTTTCTACCTTACATTATCAGATTGTATGAAGAAGTTTCCCATGCAGGGGGGTTGCCATGTTTGTAATAACATCAGCCTCTGCCGCGGAGCTGAGTCTATGTAAACATTGGCACCGTCTCTCTAAAATGCGGCAGACGTTCAGTCGCTCGTGACAGGATGACCTCATGCCCCTGCCAGCTGTGCACTGACTCACCTTTTCATATCATGCGCGTTTATAAACTGAGAACATTACCCTTCACACTGCTTCAGGAGATTTATTTATAAACCTTGTAAAATAAGAAGGCTCAAGCCATGCATTATGGTTATTACTAAGCTTAAAGCCAAAGTGAATGGTGACTCTAAGCATCAGTGCTTCTGGGAAGTAATGTAGAAAAAAAAAGGTGTTAAAAACTAAAATTCTTGCAAGTGAAAGTTTGTCAATCAATTATCATATTGACATTTCATTGGCTTATATCTGCCAAATGAGTGAAAAATTATGGTCAGATCGTTCGATTTTCAATTCAATTGAAACTTAATACCTTCAAGTCAAACCAGCTGTGAAGGAGCCATCTGTTATATCCTAAATGGCCCATGAAACAAGATGCGTTTCGAGGCCACGTTTGATGCAGCCTTTGTGATGCATTTGGTCTTCGAATGCCGCCTTTGAATTGTGAAACGGCAATAGATTATGTAGACCAGTGATTCCCAATCCTGGGTCCTGGAGAACCCCCAACACTGCACATTTTAGATGTCTACCTAATCAAACACACCTAACTCAACTCATCAGCTCATTAGTAAAGACTCGAAGACCTTAAATGTGTGGGTCATGTTAGAGAGACCAGACTGAAATCGCTGAACTGGTGCACTCAAGAAATTAAGGCATTGAGCGCTTCGTAAAATCCAACATTAATTGTGGCCCGGGGAAGGGTGATCGTATAAAACAAATCAAGCAATGTGGAATGGTTTTAAAAGTGAATGACTTGACAGTAGCGTATATGAAATAATGCTATGTCATCATTTCCATGTGGCGACTGGTCAGATAATAAAGTCATTGCATTTTATTAAAGCTAGCGCCTAGCTTCTTCCAGGCATCTATCCTTCCTCTGCGGTCGGCTTCCCGCAGAGAGACAAAGAGCCACTGCTTGAGTCCTTTTCCCTCCATAAAAAAATACATTTGCACAAAAACAAAAGCGGCAAGCTCCATTAATGTTGCTTTCCAATTCTCATCCTGACAAGCTGTCCTCAAGAGTTCCACGATAGTTAACTGTTACTTTAAACCTTTCCATACTTGTGAAAAAGCAAAAGATACGGCATAAGATTGGGACTGCTAATGCTTCAATTCTGAAACACAAGAAGCCAAACTCTGTCATAGCCTACTTAACATTAACATCAAGTGGAAAGTGTAGGAGCCAACCACAACCATTTTCACGGCCCACATTTGTTCCATCTCTCTGCTTAATCATTTCTTTGCCTAATGAACCGAAGTCTTATCTCTTTTTTCCAGAAGTTGACCATTCAGGATTGACTCATGAGTGCCCTTACAAAAAATCACTAGCATGCAGGCGTGGAGAATCTAAACAGTCTTTGTGGGATTGTTCAAAGGACTGTAATGATGAATGAAAGAGAGCTGTCAGCAACATACTTTCACACCACAATCGTCCACCTAACGGCTGGAAAATTGTGGATGTTTGTTGCCCTATACCATCCATTTAGCCAACTCACTCGCATGGCTTTTCTATTACTCTACTCTCACTTCCCAGAATAGGGAGGCCCCTGTAGTTTCTCTCTCCAGTGGAGACACTTTTAAGAGCAGAGTCCCAAGGGTCTCATCAACTGCACCTCAGTGCTTCGCCAGCGAATGGCTGGAAAATCTACTGAATCCGTGACAGTGAATCTGGCTTCCAGCTGTGCTCAGAGAACTCCGACAGGTTAGCCCAGACCCTGACCAACACAAGAACCCTCTGTTGTGGAGGTTAATTCAATCAACATACAGCCCGAGAGTCTATCGGTGTCCACAATTTCTTGGCACGGTCTGCTCTGGAAGAGTTGATTTTATTCGAGAAACACTGGACATAGAGACCCAATGAAACACACAGAGATTATTTCCTTCAAATTCAGAGCAATGTTAAAGATTAGGCCTGGTGGTCGCCCAGCAAAAACCTACTCCCTAGTTCCCTATGACGTGATATTGTAAACAAATTTGGGAATCTGCAATGGCCTCCACTAAAACAAAATAAAAAAATGGCTTAATTACCTGACACAATTATCAGGCTGACATATGTAGCAGGTATTTAGTCATAGAATACACTGTGGCACACTACATTTTATGGTGCATTCTCCAAGCTTCATGTGCACCGATTTTCAATAATAGGCTACAAATGGCAAACTCCCCAACTTAATACTGAACTAGGGAGCAGACTGAGGAGCACCCAGGGACTATCCGCTAACAGAAGCTTATCAGCTAGGTTCATCTCTTATATAAACTCAATTCCTTTGGCGTAGTTCATGGGATGTTGGCATTGTAGACATGCAATCATGGTAACAAACGGTTTACTGTCAAACAAGTCCTTATCAGGATGGTTTGAAATAAATGACTTCAATTGTGGTTGAAATGAAAGAGCTGCGAGTGCTCTCAGAGTCAAGGTATAAGGAATTAATAGGAATAAATGAATCAACAGATTTGACAAAAATGACTTTCTATAGAAGTTTCAAACTTGGCATATCTCCCATTGTCTGCTAAACTCCCATTATTGTTGTAAAAGCCGGGCCTTTCAAACGAACAGATCGCAGTTCCAGTTGATGCCGCTAGAAATCCTGCAGGTCATTGTAACCTGGTTCCACATTGGCACTTTTTTACAAGAGCAATTGGTCCGACCCTTGTGTTCCATTACAGCATTGTATTTATGATGTTCTGCAATTCTTGCCAAGATCCATTAATTCCCTGACTCTCGAGGAATCATAACAGTCATCCCTGTCCCCAGTTCAAATGGCCAGCCAGCGTGTCCATCACTGCACCAAGCAAGTACAACAAACAGAAGGCTCTCGACCACCTCCAGTGCCTGGACACCCGTCATAAACGTTTCTCCAACACCACTCTGGCCAGTCTGCTGACTGACCGAACAAAAGAGGTTTGCTCTTGCCATCCGTTCTGTCATCAGTGCGGCTTTAACAGACTGTGACTTCACGGCAAAAAGCGATGGAGGTATTTGTTCACCAACAATCGTACTTGGGCAGGACGCGCCATTCTCCAAGTGTTCGCTTTGACCCTTTAGGGTCATATCTAGACAAGTCTCGGTTTCCCTAGTGGATATATCACCTTATATGGTCACATATTCATAAACGGGCAATGAAGGAAAGATCTTGACATAATAAAAGTGTAATAATATAGTGGTTTCATCTGCTTTTGCTATGACGTTGACCCGCCACTCTTCTAAATGCAGTTTACAATAGCACGGTCCATTAAGAGAGGCTGACGATGACGGGTCTGTTGCAAGATCCTTAAAAGAACTATGGAACACTTTCTTTTTCGTATTTGGAAAAACTAATGAAGATCTCTGCAGTTACGACAGAATTTACAATCAATTCTCTGTAAAAAGAGTATTTGAAGGTCAAGATTCTAGACTACCTAAATTGACAAAGAGACGCTTAGACATGACCACAAGTTTCTTTCCGGAACGGTGCCAATTTTCCTGAAGTCAAAGTATCCCACCTACTTTGTAAAGACATATGGGAAATTAGCACCTTGACAAAATATTTTCCTTTTAGGGGATATAGTGAACAGTCGGGGGAAAAGTGATTAATGCTTCCTCCTGTCAGTTTAGGTTGGTAAAACCCCTCTGACTACATACCATTAACAGTCACTTGGTAGTTTCTGTAGAAAGTACCTTGTGATATACAGTATATGAAAAAAGGTGGCTTGTGTATTTTTCAAGAAAATACTGTCACTATGACTGATGCCGTTTCTCAAACAACGATGTGAGTGAACTGTCTTTCCTCTAGACAGTTGGTTATTCTTTTGTAACTATTTTGTGTAAATTGAGATTTTAAAAGATATTTGCTACAGTGAGTGGATGACCTTGGGAAAATGTTAAATCTCAATAAAAGGCCATTTCTTTTTACATTAACCACTTTTGTGTCTTCACTCATTTTATATATTGCAATTTGCATACATGAATTTGTTATGCTGTTTAAAATAGTATAGCATGTCTTAAAAGCATTTTGTGTCAACTTTCCTTATGCAACAATTGACAATACCAAAAATACATATAAAGCATACAGCAGATCCACCACAATAAAAGCACCCAATCTCATGTTCACCATATATATTTTATTGTAATGACTGAAAACCATTGTGTAAAACATCCCCCAAGTGACCACGATAGGCCAAGTGGAGGAAACAACGTAAAAAAGGAAAAGGGGTGGGCATTTGAGTAGACATGTAGCGGTGCACGCTGTGAACACACACAATTCGTAACACCACCTGCAAAAAAAAGAGTGGAGATTAGCACGAGCTTCACCGAGTTGTAACGAGATCACTACAAACCACTGCAGTTTTATGCAAAAGTTTTGGCACCCCATGGGGCTGCATAATATCTTTATAAGAAAAATGTGTAGTGATATACCATGAAGTTTCTAGAGAAAGCTGCATAATGTGATGTTTTCCAGACATCAGAAATTCTTAGAGTAGCAGTATTGAGTTTTATGAAAAAGTCGAAGGTGAAAAACAGGCTGTGCAAAAGTTTGGGCACCCTTTCAATTGTGTTGATTACCTGTAGTCACTTGTTGCTGATTAATTACAACACAATATTGATTTGATTGGCAAAGTGAACCTTAACACTGCAAACTCAAAAGTGCAACCCATCATAGAAAATTTTTTTTAAGGTAGCTAATTGCTAGTTGTGCTTCTCCTTGATTCTATACTGGAAAGTAGCAACATGGGGACCTCAAAAGATCTCCCTAATGACCAAAGAACTACGATAATTTGTTAATATGAATTAGGAGGATACAAAAACAATTCCACAGTCAGAAATATGTGTTAGAAAATGGAAGGCCACAGAAACGGTCATTGTTAAGGAAAGATGTGGTAGGTTGAGAAATAAAAAATCGTAAAGGTGGTCACAGACAAACCACCTGCAAAGAGTACAGTCCGGTGCACCTTGCGTGAGGAACAGCACAATGGAAGGGTGATTTGGAAAAAGCCTTTTCAGTTTGATGTATGCAAAGGCTCATCAGGACAAGCCAGAATTATTTTGGAATAAGACTGAGTTATCTGGTAAAAAACCTAGAAAACCATTTACATGGCTGTGCGCCATACTTGTTCAATTCGTTGGAAGGTCCATCCTGCTATGGGGCTGTGTGAAGGTTTAATCACATGTACCCCGTAAACCTTGTCAAGAGTTGAGGTTTGCATGCATTCCACCCAGTTTCAGCAAATTCTTAAGAACAATGTTCAAGAATCAGTCAAGAGGTTGATGTTACACCAGGGTTGTTTGTCTTAGCAGGACAATGACCCAAGGCACTGCTCCAAATCTGCCAAGGAGTTGCACAGACATAGATGCAATGTCTAGAAGTCCAGCCCAGGGCACACAAGACTTGAACATCACTGCAAATCTATGCATTGTTTTGAAGCAGGCTGTTCCTGTGCCGAAGCCATCAAACTGGAAACATTTTGCAAGGAAGAAGAGTCAAAATACCTGCAGTCAGGATTCAGGGACTTAACAGCATGTAGATCCCGCTCTTAATTATTCCATTGGGCTGTCCCCATACTCTGCACTGTGGTTTGGTTTAGATTCACCTGCCATCGTTTCTGTTGAGTCATTAATCCAAGAACAATGTTATTTTAGAAAATTAGAAACTTGATTGAGAGGATGTAACCCATGAATGTATAGCAAAAGTCTAATAATGCCAAACGCGTGAAGTTGCCTGCCTTCGAAAAAGGGTCACTAAGGAACAGGAGGGGTATGAATTGAACACGTCCGAGCAGATCCAGACGAGGATTGGACGTCGCAAACTTATGCAAAATTGTCTGGGCCCCCCCCCCCATTTCTGATAATTTTATGTTTCTTGTTTAGCGATTTCACCCATATGAACCAACTTAATTTTTATTAGTCCGATCAACCTCCTAAAATAAATGGGAACAACAACTTAAATTCAATATACAAAACAAAAGTACAAAAAAAAGCCCTTTATGTCCATGTAGAGGAAGTACCTGTAAGGTGGCGTATCTCACTCTTCTATGTATTCGAAGGGTTCTGGGGCCTCGGGCTCCTGTTCTTCCTCCTCGATCTTAGGGCCATGAGCAGACACTGGCTCCACAAGCTCCTCCTCTTCCTCACTGGTGTCTTTCAAGATGATGATGCCACCAGTGTGTAACTGGGAGCAACAATGTGGACGAAGGGAGTTTACTATATGGTGTGACAGTCCAACTATATACTTAAACTAGTTGTCTAGATGTCTTATTTAATGCAAAATCCAGAATCATGTTCCTGCTAAAGCAGACATTTTCACATTCAAAGTCTCCTACAATGCAAAAACAAGTGGCTGGAGTCATGCCAGCTGACCTCTGAGCACTAAACTGCAGCTCTCAATGCTGTTTATTTAGAGCCGTTAGGCAAATGTCTTCTCTCTGAAGAGTATCTCTCATTCGCAGCATGAGTGGTTTTACAGATGAAAACCGTCACAACAGGCCTAAATTAAAAGAGTCAGACTCACAGGTTTGAAGGGCTGGTATCTGCAGCTGTCAGGCATGGCGAGGACCTTGAGTTGGGCGGGCATGGCACGTGCTGGGTTCTCCAACATCTGGAAGTTTGGCTCTGGCTCTTTTTTCTTTTCTTTTTCTTTCTCTTTCTCTTTCTCCTTCTCCTTCTTCTCCTCATCTTTCTTCTCTTTCTCTGCTTCTGCCTGTGTTTCCTGCATCAGATAAAGACCAAATCACTGGGGTTCTGCGGTACATGACATACTAAAGGTTTCTGGAAGTGCTGTGGGACATGCATACCACTTCCATCTTTTCCTCTTCCTTATCTTTCTTCTCCTTCTCCTTCTTCTTGGCTTTAGCCGTGATGGACAGAACGGCGGTGGAAACCTGACAGAAGAACAGCGGGTCAAGTTATGCCATGAAATCTGGGACTAGAACATTGGAACATTGGTTTGTGGTATCAAGTTGAGATTTGACATGCCAGGTGAGAGTTCATGATACAAGGGTTAAAACAGACCTTCTCTTTTTCCTTCTCCTTTGGCACCTCCAAGGGTGGAGGGTAAGCAAAGGTGGAGGGCTTGCAGTTGGATCGATACTGCACCTTTGGCATCTGTTAACAGGAAATAACTAGTTTATTCAAAATTGAAAAGTGTAGATTTAAAGACTTCAATTGTCTTATTTTAAGCTGTTCCCTTAGAAATAGGTTAATATCAAACAAGTCTCCTATGTGGTTTGTTTGAGAAGTGTTATTTGTATGACACCAGAAGTTATTGCCCCTGTACAGCCTTCCAAATAAGTCACATAGGAGGTTCAATGACAGTTAGGATGCTGCCCATAGAGGCAACAGCCACTAAGTTCACTAGGGTTTGAACAAAGTTTTTTTGCTTTTGTTTTTGAGAGAGTAAAACAAAAATGTGTTACTCTAGCATGCAGTACGTGTGTTGCTTTCAAGCCCGATTTATGAGGGCCATTTTGGTCAGTAATGACCTCCGCTTTTTTCATCTAGTTTTAAACAACTGTGACATTTGAATGTTACACCCAGTGGGGTTGTCTCAAAAACCTGCTCCTGGAGGGCCAACATCTTACAGAGAAGTTTCTAGGCATCCTGAAGACTCTTGATAGCTGGTTCAAGTGTGCTTAATTGGGGTTGGAGCTAAACTACAGGACAGTGGCCTTCCAGGAACACGATTGGACACTCCTGAACAAACCACTTTACCAGTGCTCCAACTGCTGCTAGTTCTTCTTGCATGGATTAATAGTTTGGCACTCCCCTGCTGTTGTATTACTTTTTGGGTAAGAAAAGACCGTGTGGACACTTAAAGTCGGCATGAAACGGAAGTAGCGATTGTCTTTTTTTCTCTACTGTGATGTCTATCAGAGTGAAACGGAATCTGAAATGAGAGGGCGGGACTTGATTTCGTCCTTCGGGAATTGATTGGATCGTTGGAAGTTTGGGCGTTGCTAACAAAATGGAGGCAGATCTGAATGGCAGTTTGCAGTTAGTTGTGGGGGGGATTTCTCTCCACTGGATTCACAACAGACACCCTAGCATGAATAAATGTTTAATTTATTGAGGAAGATGACGACGATCAACGGCACAAAACATGCCTAAACAGCGCGCGTGAGAGAGAGAGACTGCCTGAATGACTGAGCGCGTCCTCCATCAGGTCAAGTCATATTCATGAAAAAATTGTTTGAGATGTCCTAAGAGTAATGTTGTGGAAATATCCTAATATCCTTTAAATGTTAAGGGTAGTGTACTCCCCCATGGCTTGCATCAGCACTGGTCAATGCATTGATTTCTATAAAGCATCAGCTTCAGTTTTTCCCCCTGTTGTTTACCCCTCAGTCACTAGCTCCGCCCTTGTGCCATAGCTCATGAACGGAAGAGAAGATGAGTCGTTTTGAGGGGGAGGGGAGGTTAACGTTTTTGATTAAAAATTACGAGGGCACATATTAAAAAAAATTATGAAGTGCACGGATAAATTATTTATAATAAACACTACAGTATTCCATTAAAAAAAAAAAATTGATTTACAGGTGACCATTAACTGGTGACTTCAATGCAGGAGATAAATATATCCTACTGTTTCTCTTATATACGAGGGGTCGCTTTATCGAAGGTCAACCATGTGAGGTTGCCCTGTGTTTGCTTATAGGCTGGAAGACGTTTCTTCTTACCTTCAGATCCTCGTTTAGGACGACTGAAGATGTGGGTGGAAGGCCCAGGAGACAGGAAGTGAGAGAGCGGGAACCAGAACAAACTGAGGAAGACCAAGAGATCCCACACAGATGATGGAATGTGGGTGTGGCATGTGCGGTTTGGGACTGCAGAGGATGCACATGGCTGAACCACCGAGAGAATCAGAAAGGATGGGGTTGCAGCTCCTCTGGACGCCAACCACTCCACCCTCACAATCCCTTATGTTTAAGGATATAGACGATTTTTGGCATTGCGGTTCTTTATACGATAGGGCGATAATCAAGTGTAGAGTAGCCGGGAAAAAGTGAAGTGGGAGAGAGAGGGGGGCCGTGGGATCGGGAAAGGTCCTCGAGTCGGTGTTCTGACGATTTGTGCTACCCGCTCAGATTGTGCTACCTCCCATTAAATAGATAGGTAGCATAAATCGATAGCGAAAAATGCTACCCATCAGATTGTGCTACCAGCATCTTAATCATGTGGTTTGAGGCTTTTTTTATATCAATAACTACCCCTACCCTAAACCTACACACCCATACCTACCCTTACCCTTAAAACAACGCAAATATATTTTTGGTAGCACAATCTGATAGATAGCATGTTTTGTCGGTACACCGGGATTTGAATTTGGGATGCCCGGCGTAAGGCCATCGGCACAGACTCACAAATCACTTTTAAACCAATCGGCTTCCTGTTGGTCAATGGAGCAAATTTGCAAAATCTGCACTGAAATCTTTCGCCCTTACACAAAACTCCAAATTGTGCAGATACGTACTTAAATTATTGGACTTCGCCTGCAATATTTCACCTCCCAGTGGTAAATGAGACAGCACCTTAAGTGGTTGTTTTTTGCCAGAATAAATTATGTTGTGGACCAGAGACTTTATGCTTATATTTAAACTTGTCTTGGATTCTGGCTTTGATTTGTTAATATTACAGGTACATTTTTCAGCATTGCAAAGGCCACACAAATTTAATGCTGAAAGGAGGATGGTGTAGGTGTGCACTGGTAATATCTTGATGAACAAATGCAGCATTCAAATGTCCTTTCCTGTCGAGGTGCATGGCCCATGGAGCTGATACAGGATTGGGATATTAATAGATGTTGTGAAGGTCAAGGCCAAAGACTCCTCCACCCTCAAACTGCCTGATGAGCAGACAATAACAGGAGTGAGGGATGAGTGCCTGGCCGGAAAGAGATGTGGATATGTCCATAACAATGCACTTTTAAAGAAGATGAATGGAGAGAGGTTTGGTATCATAAGTTTAGAGGATCAATCTGGCTCAGAATGAAAGGCATTGGAGACAATAGCATACTTCTGTCACAGCCCGTTAAATTATCAGACTGCCAGTTTCCTGTTGGCATCTACTGCAACTGCATAGGGAAATTATGGCCTGTATTGTTTGTTTTGACTGCAGTGACTTAAATCATGCTGTGTCATATGTGACAACCAATAAACCAAGAGTTCAAACTCTCTACCAAACCAGGCCATGAATCAAGTGAGAAAAGAAAAAAAAAGACATTTCAAAATGTTATTCATGCATAATTTCAAGAGCTTTCAGCGGTCCCTAGGTATCACTAGTACATTTTCTTATAAAACCTAGTGAGGTGCCTACATAGGCAGCATTTTAAGGCATCATAGGCATGTCCTTGACACAAAGGCTCTTCCATAAACTAAGCAGCATACTTGTTAAACAATACCTATGTTAGGATACATTTTAAAGCAACAATCCCACAATACACTGGGATGCACTGAAATCCTTCCGATGTTGTGGAACAAGCAGGGAGAAAATTAAACATGAATCACTCATACAATACCAAAAACTACCAATAAAAAAAGTTAATTACTCAATCTTTGAAAGTACCATCAAAGTACTGTCGTTAGCTTAGCCATATGCTAACATCAATCTCAAATATTTGTTTGTGCTATGTTATGCTTACTGGACTGTTACGATGTTAGCTTACTAAAGTGCAGATATCAAAATCCAAAATTTGAGTAATGTGTATTTTTATGCCTACTGAATTATCGTGATGTTCGTTTAACACTTTTTTTGTGTCTTGTGATTTTCCATTTGTTTTTTTGCTTTACGGGATATTGAATGTCGTACATAATAAATGCGAATTTGGACAAACTGAACATTTGAGTACGCTGTGTATTTTCATGCTTCCTGAAATACTGCAATATTAGCTTAGCAACATGCTGATGTCAAAGTATACTTAACCTACAACTGAGATGTTGATTCTACTGTTCCGTCTGATTTCACGTGATGGAACAGCAACACCCCCCCTAATTTTGTTGTGTAGCACCTGAATGGTCTTTCATTTTAGGCTCTCTGCTTTTCTCATTTTTGTAGGTGTGTATACCGTCTTAAGCGCGGACACTGTGATGTTCCTGTTAGACTGCGCCATCGGCCCAGCTTAGGTTTTGGAGCACCTGGGTTGTAAGAAAGCCCGGTTTGTAAAGCCAGAATATTTAATACTACCTTTGCACGCAAAGTTCAGTCAGCATGTGGTGGTATGCCTTATGTATTTCAATTAAGTGTCCAGGCATGGACCCCTCACTTGACTAACCTTGAGCTTTTATATCCTCAATATTAAGAACTCGCTCGCCAACTGTAAGGTCAAATAATTTTCCCCCGGATGTTCATGTCACACATACGCCCTCCATACTTTTGTCATTTTAGGGTCATTTCTTGCGTAAACTTTCAATTTCCCTTATCCCCTTGTGGGCACAAATATCCCTATTTTTTACCCGGTCTATCAAATCTCACCATGTTGAGATACCCCCTTCCTCTCCCGACTCTGATAACTTGTACTGGGTTTGTACACAAGCTGATATTTGGGAAGCTGGGGGCAAGAGCATCTTGAAGGTCGATGCATTCTTTCAATATTAATAGGCAAGCACCCCTGGGACTGAGTGAATGATATTTGCTTGTAGTGGCATGAAGATCTGGTGCTATCTTGTTTGGCATGCCACATTCTTGTCCCGATCCTATCAGCATTTTATCACAAAGCCTTAAACGGACTTACCTGCCCTGACATGCATACAAAAGGTTTGTTTTCACCTTCACATTTAGCACAGAACACTCAACCATTCAGTTATTTGAGATAAGACTCTATAAAGCACATTAACCCAGAAAGATTGGCAATATCTATATATTCCCAAATATTTTAGAGCTGACTTAAGAGACCGCAAACTGTTAACTTGAACCCAAAACCAAAAGGAATAAAAGAAACGAGATTATATTAAATACGGAATTATTTAAAGTTCTCTCTTTTTTGTGTTGTGACTTTTTATTTAGCATTTTGTATTTATTTAATATTTTACAATTGTGGCAATTATCATGATCAATCATAATCACAATTAATCGCATCCAAAATAAAAGACATTTTTGTTTATATAATATATATGTGTGTGTACTGAGTATATTTATTATGTATATATAAAGACACACACATACATGCATATATTTAAGAAAAATATGTTATATGTCATATATATATATGAATATTTAATATAAACACTTCATATTTTAAATATATATATGTGTTTGTGTGTATTTATATATACATACACAATACACACATATTATGTACACAAAAACTTTTATTTTGGATGCGATTAATTGTGATTAATCGTTGCCCAGCACTAATTTGAATGCATACTGAAAAACACTGTAATACAATGGCTTTTTGTTTGATAAAGCACATATTAAAAAGATAGTTCAACAAATTCTACTAAGCATTTTTCCTTTATATTCCATTAATGAGAATAAGGTAAGGCAGAATGCAAATAAACAAATAAATAAATGAAATTAAGTCTAGTCCAGAAACCTTAAATATTCACATCTGATACTGACCTGCATCCAGGATGCCCTGAGCCAGGATGGCCCCGAATTTGGCCATCACATCATCGTGCTTGTCACTGATCACCTTTGAGTAGAGCTGTCGAAACTGGTTCACCTATGGAAAGAAAGAGCCAATGTACAGCTGATCTCTGATATACGACAACTGTGGGTTTAAATTAAACAATGAACGAGAACAGGAAACAAGACGTGAAATCAAAACGTACCTTATTTTAAATGTTTCTGGTCTTATGCCATAATTTAAAAGATGGTTTCTCAGGGATTTGACAAGGTCAATACAGATTCATGTGTGAAATGACTTAATTCGCTTTCCAAAATCATAAAGGGGTCATATGATGTTGCTAATAAGAACATTATGTTGTGTATTTGGTGAAATGAAATGTGTTTATGCAGTTTAATGTTCAAAAAACACATTATTTTCCACATACTGTATATTGTTTCTCCTCTATGCACCGCCTTTCTGAAATGCATCGATTTTGTTTAACAAAGCTCAATGCGTCCCTGAAAAGCGAGGTGTGCTGTGATTGGCAAGCTATTCAGAGCGTTGTGATTGTCCGAATACCTCAAGCATGTGACGGAAACGTTACGCCCCTCACCATACTGTGATGCCCTGTCCGGCCGGAGCGACGAGACAAAAACATTAAAACCCATTACAAACGAGGCATTCGTTGCATCAAGTGGGGACATAATTACGGATTATAATGGCTTATGCTGCCTTTTTACGCGTTGCATTCGCGCTGCGTTAACATAAAACCACGTCTGCATTTGTGATCGGAGAAATGACAAACAACAAGCCCTACTCTACACTGCCCAAAACTCGCGTTTGAAAAATCAGCAGTGGCAATATCCTTTAAATATGCAACGTACTTACAGACTGTGAGTCAGCCGGCATTGTAGTCTACTCTCCCGGGTTCAGGAAACGGTCCTCCATAAAATGTTTTGCACACATCTGAATATTTGGGTTGAGTGTTGCTAACAGTGTGTAAATACAACTTAACCACTGATTTCTAGTCGTGTACTCTTTTGGAAGACCAAACAAAGTAGTTTCGCTTTCACACAAAAAAAAACAGCGTCTTCACAACATGGCGGCGGTGGCAGCAACAATAAAGTTACTCCTTTCTTTGCGTGAACATTTGGGCGGCGTTATGCAAATCTTCCCACATAGTGAGGTAGATATGTGGGGACGTGTATAAACGAGGCGTTTTAGGTAGGTGTGGAAGAGTCTTAACTTTGATAAAGAATATCTCTTTGGATTTGAGACTTTAGTCTTTGTAACTTTAGGGATCTTATCTATTCACGAACAGCTTGTAACACTCCAAACAGAAAGGAAAACTTGAAAACGCATCATATGACCCCTTTAAAGAAACATTTAGATTTTGGTTCAGCGGTAAACACACAGTTAAATGAAGTCTGTTCTAAGGCATTTATGAGAATCATACTCTGCTTTCTCTCCCCAAATTTTAAGGCCAGTCTCATAAAACATGCTGCTAGCATGAATTAAAGTCTGCCCAGAAGGGATATTTAAGAAACGATTGCCATTACAACTCCTGCCTTTTATTACACCATAAAACAGGGATTTCAAATCAATTTTACTTTCATGTGGCCATAAAATTCGCAGCCCAGTAATAATCATGTGGTAAAACCAAAGGGAAATCACCCCAAGAAACAACCAAATGTACCGTGACTACACAACCACATTGTAGAAATGATTCGACAATGTCTGATATTATAAGATATAAGAGGTGAGTATTTATGACTTTAGGTGCATGCTAGAATCTATAATAAACAGTAAAATTACAGACTATTGTTCATTTTCAGTCTGTGTAGTCTCTCAAGCCCACAAAAACTTCCTCTAGGTAATGTACATCCATTAATCTGGAACCTCATTGGTGCAGCATGCGATCCACATGAATGTATATTAAACATTTCCTGTGATTTTGTAGCTTTGTGCCACATATTGCAGTCAGGCAAGGACTGTAAACACTTACAAATCCCAAGAGCCAAATAATTAACCCGAACCACACATTCCCCTTACCTTTGGACAGGTGACCTCCGTCTGCTGGATCATGATCAAAGCCGAGGCGATCAGCGCACCCTGTCTGACGTAATTCACCGGGTCATTGGTCATGGGCTCCAGGAGATTGATTGCTTCCTGTTGAAGGAAATCATCAACGGAAGCATATGAATTATGATTATGGAAAAACAGAAGCATATCCTGACGCAGCATGCTGAATGGTTTAGCCTAAACCACAAATTCATCAGATTCCCAAGTATCTAATCATCTTTGACTTTGAGGCACAGTAATATGGCAGACCTGAAAATACAGAAGGGAAGTAGCCATGTTAATTTGTCTACTTATGATTCACCAGCCACAGAGAAAGAAAGACTGCATGATAGGGGTGTAACGGTACACAAACATGACGGTTTCGATGTCACGGTTCGGTATGATTTTCGGTACAGCAGGGGGAAAAGACTAAACATAAAATAGCTTTTTTTTTATTAAACAGTGGTTTACGGAACAAATTTCTCTTTCTTTAAATAAATTCAATTATAATAAAAATTTTCCTAGGGACAAAAAAGTACCTCGGCTTATGCTCTTAAGATATATATATAAAATAAAAATATAATGAGTATATACAGTAGTCCAATATTTCGCAAAATGCTCTTCTCTAGACTCCATTTCTTTAGTGAACTAACAAGCTGTGGACACTGATGACTTGCTGAGGTAGATGAAATGCTACGTGACATTTTATTTAGAAGTTGTTTTATTGACATATATTCGTGGTTGAAATACTGATACCGATTGCGTGAGGCATGAGATGTTCATTTATGTTTATTTCACGGTAAAACTAGTGGTAAAGAGTAAGGGATGATTGTGCTCACTCGCGCTCTGTGCTGCCGTTTGATCTGAGGTGTTTATACAGCAATCTGTCGTGCCACAAAGTGTGCCAAAACGGCATTTATTGTCTGAATTTCAAGAATTTTGTATTTTTTTTATTTAAAAGACGAGACTTTGTTTCTTATCAAAAGTAACAGTATATAAAACTGGAAGTTTCCAATGAAGTTCCACTTGTGCAGTGGTTAAAACAATGCTGTATTTGTTAGGGCTGGGACAATAAATCGATGCATCGCGTTTCGTGGATCGATTCTGAGATTTTCGGAATGCATCGTGATTCTCTCTCGAATCGATTTTGAGCTTAGTTTTTAACAGCAGATGGCGCTCTAAGCTAGTTTTTAACCGGACACTCAAATGCTCACGAAGAAGAGTGCTTGTGCGTTCGGCTGAGTAATGTAAGTGGTTAAATGTTCTTGCACATCGGCTTTTATGATGCGAGATTAAATGTCAACACAGTCCACTGAACATCCTTGTAATTCGCTTTTCGAACTTTATAATTGATTATTTTAGGTTTAAATAGTGCGTGAGTAAGGAACTGGAAGCATCTGCTGTTAAAAACTAAGCTCAGAATCGATTCAAGAGAGAATCGCGATGTCTTCGGAAAATCTCAGAATCGATGCGGAATCATTTCTCGATACGCGATGCATCGATTTCTTGTCCCAGCCCTAGTATTTGTTTGGTAAACATGAGTACCGAACTAAGAGACCCGCCCCCGAAAATTTTCTGTACGAATACGAGCACCGTTACACCCCTAGTGCATGAACTTTCCATCCCTTAGTTTGGTTTAAGATGGGTATTTAGTGTCACATTTGATCTTTAAGTTAAAAGCCAAACCATTTTGAATTACAACTACACTAAAGACAGAGCCCAAAACAGCAAATTTGGCTCACAGTTCATTGAGAGCTAAGGTAACATTACACAACATACAGTACCCCATCATTATGCATATTTCCGCGATTGAGTCAGCAGTTGTTTGGAACGATTAATTCACAATAAAACCAGAGTTTGTTTGACAGATGGAGCCAAAAAAGGATTGTTGGGACAGCAAAAGCAGAAATTATATTGCAGTAAAACGACCAGGTGTATAAATTACAGACCCAAAGCTGAATTTGTGACCCATTTAAATGGCCTGACAGAATTGAAAGTGTGGGAGATCTTGGCTCGCCACAAAACCGCCCATGACTGTATTTGGACACCTGAGAGGGATTTGGATTAGAGCTATTATAAGTTAAATAGTCAAGACCAATCTTCATATTCCATTTTTCCAGCTCACCCAACGAGGGAGTTGAGTGGATAATGGCTAGAACATAGTCCAAGGCATCAGTTTTAATCTCATCTCCACTTGAGAGGTAAATGTGCCATCTGTGACTCTTCCACTGGTAATGCAATTAGTCGCAGAACCGACCTGAGCATGCAGAAGAGCCAATAACATCACTCAGGATTGTTGTAAGACAGTTCAAACATCTCTCTTGGGCCCTGGCAGATTCTGCTCAGCTGTCTTACAGACTCGTTTAATAATCTTTCAGCCGTCTAAACTTTAACAGTCATATCAGGGCTCCAGACTGTGACTAAAATGGCCACAAATGCAACAACAATAACTGAACAAAAACGGATGTTGTTGATAAATTAGAAGTTCCAGTATACTCCTATAAAGCGATGCATACTATATAACAAATCTCGTAACAAAACGTTACTATATTAAATCACAGAACTCTTTACATGAAGTTATATATGCCCAACTTTATCTGCATACATACACTATACTCACATAGGGCGAGATATATTGTACGTACAATATATACATATCATCACAAGCTATAACATTTCCAGCTCTAATCTACTAAATGCGACTAAGGCATGAAGATGATATTACAATATTCTATACATTAGCATTAGGAGTTTATGTAAAGTTGCTTTAAAAGAATGTGAAAAACGCTATACAAATAAATAATAACTCTTGACATCGTTATATTGCATGCCCGATTTGTGCACAAATGACTCGTCTAAAAATTAAACCGCATTTACAAATCTAGCTTAATGTTAATTTCTAACATTTTAGGTTGCATAAATTAGCATTACAATTATTAGTTAACAAAAAATTATTGAATTGATATTAGTTAACCACATTAGTTAACGTAAACTAACAATGAAAAATACTTCTAAAGCACTTAATAATCTTAGTTAATGTTGATTCCAACATTTAATAAAACATTATTAAAATCAAATTGTTGTATCTATTAATACTATTAAAAGGACCTGAGCTAACATGGACTAACAATGAACAGCTGCAAAGATTAATACACTATAACAACTGTATTTGTCATAGTTAGCTAATACTAGTTAATGCGTTAAATATAGAACCTTATTTTAAAGTGTTACCGAAACGTCTATACACAGCAGGTATACAATTGAACTGAATATTAACCTAGATGAAGCTGTTTAAAAGCTAACGCCATCTACTGTTCATTCCATTGTTTACATTTATTTTCATATCTGAATTAATATTTACCTTGTAAAATAAGTGTTAGTACTGAAATTTTTCTGTATTAACATTAACATACTGAAATGATTAAATGTATTAAGCTAATTCAATGACACCGACTAAGAGTACTGAGTACAGATACAGTATTCATCACAATTCACCTTGTTCCCAGTGCCAGCACAACAGATGCCCAGAGCCATTGCAGCGCCGCAGCGGACGTGAGGATTGTAGCTCTCAGACAGCAGAGAAACCACACTGGGACATTGTTCTGGAGTCCTGTAGACACAAACACAAAACACTTGAAGCAAAGACCATCCATTTCTCCAAACGGTTTATTTTCACTGACAGTAATACTTCGGATCGACTGAAGGAATGCGAGGCTTTAGTTCTTTGTACAAAGTTTATGCAAAGGAACTATTAAACTGGTGTGCAGCCAAGTTGATATTTGTAACAAAAGAATCTAACTCGATAAAACAGTACAGCATGGTTATTTCGGTTTCCATTCATTAAGCATATCTGAAGTATGCACATGAGTTTATTATGAACAAGACCATAAAATTATGGCAATGGGATTGTTAGGCCATAAATGTGACAAGACTTTCTGGCCTAATATTTTGTACTTTGGTACAAAGGCATAATAGATGTTTTATTGTTCAAAATGTGGTTCTTTGGCTTTTAATACAGTTGAATGATATGTATAGAAAGCTTCTCTATGAACATAAATATACATTTCTATGCAAACTCGAGTGTTGAGGAACATACTCAGTTTACCAAATGACAAGCCAATTAACAAGATTGAATTTGTTAAACTACAGTAAAGCTAGCTACATTTAAAAAAAAAAATTTGAAATAGCTATAGTACAAGGTATAATCGTAAATATAACCACACATGTAAATACTGCAAACAGTGTAAAACTTATTTTAAACTTATTGTTACATAGATGATTTATGATGTGAATGCCTATTTATATGTTAAACATCATTTTGTGTAAAAAAAAAAAAAAAAGAAAGTAAAGCCAAATGCCATATTTTCCCTCCATTTTATTTTCTTCCAGAACTGAAGTTACAGGTTGGAACAAAAAAAAGAGAAACATGTCCTTGAAACCTTTACTGCAAGACTATGTAAATCTTCTGTTTAAGTCTGCGGTAATGGTACTCTTAAATAGCCTGAAGGTCTAAATGGCCATGCAGGAATAAAGTAATCAAATAACAGCCTCGTTTTCCTCATTAAATCCTCGGCTATGCCAACACTCAGATGTCACATAACACGAAGTCACTGAAAGGGAGCAAACTTATTACATTAAAGAGAATTAGCTTTTCTCATTGACTTGACTCTAAAAGAATGTGCAATTTACATTAAAAAATTTTTTTTTTTAAAAACACAATCTAGGGATGCACTGATATAGAAATTCTGCCAAAAAACCTAATAAATGTTTTTTTGTGGTCGATAACGTAAACAATGTCCATTATTATGAATCTTAAGTGATATATAATAGTATTACGTTTCATAAGCTGTTTCCATTACCCCTCAAACTGCGCAAATTGAAATTGAAAATACGTCCAATGGAAACACATGAATTTTGCAAAAACTCCCATATAAATCGCAATACTTTTTAACGCTCACATGAGGTGTTTATTTTCGCATTTACTGGTCACATGGCTTACCCTTCGATTAAAAACAACTGTTAGTGCTGTGGCATACTGTAACCCTCACAGCCGTCCTCCATGACTTCTTGCATAGGGAAAAAAAAAAAATGACGTTTTAGTTTAGCATAACATCCGTTAATAAAAACGCGTCATTTTGCATTTTTTTTTATCGACATTTATTAAATAACGCAAAAGTTCGGTGCAAATTAGAAATGGAAACACAGATATTGTTAAGCTCCAATCTAGATACTTAAATTCGTCAAACTAAATCAAGTATCAAATATTATCAAACTATACATAAGAAAAGACATGTAAACATGGAATGAAATCGAATCAATATCTAATCTTTAAATCCGACTAATCTAGATCATTCGATTGCAATGTGCTCAGAGATTAATTGCGCAAAACCAGATTTGTATAATTTAAAATAAACTGAATTAAATTTAAAGTTCAGTTTTGGTCCAGAGCAACAAAAAAACACAATCTTGTCAGTAATAATAGACAACATGTCCAGTTGAGATAACTGCTTGAACCCTTCCCACAGGCCAAACCCTTTCCGTGGGAAGCTAATCCACAACTTAGTACTTGCATACAAATGCCAACTAGCAATAAAACGGATTTGACTTAATCTTTCATCAGGCTGGAATTAATGTTTTGCGCTGGATATCAAGGGCCGAACTTGGCAAGCTGGGAAATACAGTTTCAACATTGAAGTTGGGAACCTTCTGTACAAATACAAATCTTGGCCAGGGTCTTATGCTCATCCACGGCCATTTATTCAATCCAATCCTGACTGGTCATTTGGGTTTTAGAGGCTCATCTGAGATTCAGACTGGAGCTTCATTTGTTTCACACAGAAGTCTAGATTTGCATTCAATAGGTTCTGGTATTCATTCATAACCACTTGCCAATTTGATAAATTTGGCATTTACAAAAAAAAATAAAAAATTAAAGGACAATGTTTGCGCTCCACACTATATACACATGCCTATGCATAGTACATTTATAAATTTAAAAAACAGAAATCCATGATTTAAACCCTACGAAAAAGTACTAAACGTACTAATAAAAAAAAAAAAGTACAATGTACAATATATGTACAACTTGCACTCATTCAATGTCAAAGATCACTGTCCCCACAAAGCTGTATATATATATATATATATCATAAATTCCTTCATAAGAACTGTTTTGTCTTACTTTTGCAAGCGCATCAACCTTAACAGCCTCTTAAATCTTAAGCTAAAAGCTCCGTCCTAAATTTGGTTTAGTCTGATTTAAGTTTTTTCTTGTTAACTTTCATAAACAAAAGACGAAGCCTGACACACTCCAGGAGTCGGAGGCATTCATGGTTCAAGAGTTTCCCTTTGCCAGATGCTATTCAACGCACCAGTAAAATGAACAAACAAAAGGTTCCCTACAACACACCAATCCACTTAAAACAAAACAACCTTCAGTTTTATTAGCTGAAAAAAAAAGTTTTGGGCCTTAAGAGTTCCATACTACTCACATACAAAATTGAAAGAGCTTCAAACTGAAACATTTCTCATTAGACGTCTACAAAACGTTGGGCATAAAACCAATTGCATGAATTTCAAAAGAATACATTTAGGTCAGATTATTACCATTTGAATTAACTAAAAAAAAAGTTACAGCTAATTTGATCATAATTAAATGCTTAAGGTCAGTCTCTGCCTTAAATTTGTAATGTTAAGTAGGTGAAATGATATTTAAAGTGTAGGAACAGGGTTATCATTAAGTAACAAACTAAATCCATAAAAAAATGTGAGCTTTGAAATAAATTAAATAACAGAAATATTTTAAAAAAATAATAATTATTATTACTAGTTGCCAAGACACAATTGTATTGTTTTTTTTTCTTTTAGATTAACAAACTACTAAAACCTAAAACTAAAAAAGAAAAATAAAAGGACAAAAACACAACAAAATTACTAAACAGCTCAAATTAAAACGAAAAATATTTTTAAAAAATTCAAAATATTAATAAAAACAATAATAGTACAAATTATACTATTATAACAACTCTTTTAATAGTTTAAAAAAACATCCAGAATAAGCCTCTGGAATCTAAACAGAGCTGTTTTTAAGCCTTTTTATGGTCACTAACATAATTCTATGTACTTCAAAATTATGACTCGACTCGATCCATAATGTGGAAAATAGCTGTATTCAAACGTTTGATTGGTAGTGTGTACAACATATAAACACACACACACACACTTTTGTTGGTGTTTTCAGTAACCAGCTTCGACCTCTAGCTACACCATGTCAAGGTGGGAAACAGATGTGTCTATACAGCCTGAGCACATGGAGGTAATGGGGAGGAGGAGCTGGATGAAGATTGCTCAAGGATTGGCCTCGCAAAAGTCATTTAATGCGAAAGTGAGAGTCAAGTCCTCAATCGATACTTCTTAAAATACGACAGATCCACCACAGAACCGACCCACTCAGTATTCAGAGGCTGTTAAAGGACAATCCCGCTCCATCTGGATATACAGACAGCTGAGGAAAATTAGCAGGGTGCTTCAAGCTTCCACGTCTGGATAGAAACCCAATAGCTCAATAGAAACTCAATAGCTCAATAGAAACGCAATAGCTTAAAAAGCATCAAAAACACCATGTTTCTTCATTTCTGACAAGAAGTAGGTGGCAGGGATGTGCTAAACCTTTTTTATTATTATTGATTAGTTGACTGAATGAAAGAAAACGTATAAATCAAGTTATGGAAAAACTTTGGTTTGCTGCATTGAAGAAAATGACCCCCCATGTTCACTGGAACCACTCCAGCGTCACCATTCATCCGCTCCTCCAGGTTTAACTCGTGTGAGAGAGAGAGAGAGAGAGAGAGAGAGAGAGAGAGAGAGAGAGAGAGAGAGGAGAGAGAGAGAGAGAGAGAGAGGGGAGGGGGGAGGGAGAGGTAGAGCGAGTCAGAAAGCAGACACAGAATGAGAGAGGAAGGGTTAGAGGACGTATGGAAGTTTTAGACCGGTGATCACGGAGAAGATCTGGGGATTCGTCCAGCTCCTCGAGAACAGGGACATTCCTCCGCATGCAACTGAAAAGTGAGAATATCTGGATCCGTTCCCACAGAGAATTTGGTCATGTACTTTTTCTGTGTTCATATAAGATGAGAGTTCGCAATCTGAGGAACGTTTTGTGAAGCAGCACTTGTTTAATTTGCTTAAAAGACGTGGAAAAATAAAACGGTGAATAATAAGGAATTAAGCTAATGCCTAGAGGAAATCTTCAGGTTTTTGAGTTCAAGGTAAGTGAAAAATACACTGAATTTTCACAATATTTTTCATCATGGAAGAACGTTTAATATATTTAGAACCCTTTTAAATTTAGAAAATACATAGTTAAAAATATAAATGTAATTTGATGTGGAAACATTTTTATTTTGATGAATTCTTTTTAGCTTATAATGAGGGAAAAAACTAAACTAATTCAAACAGTGGTAAAGTTGGTAGGGGAAATGCAATATATAATTTAACAGAAATAAAAAATTAAGATCAAATCATGTTAATATTCTACAGTAGTTTTTTTTTTGCTGTATAAATGCCAGATTTTTCCTATATTTTATAAAATCGTCAACATATTATACACCATTTGTCTATTTCATAACACTCATTACATAATGCTATGCTAGAAGGAGCCATTTCGAAATTATAATGAAGTTATGAAACCCAAATTATTCTGAAAACATGAACATTGTTTATGAAGTCATCAGCCCCGACTGATTGAACTGGATAGGAACACAAATGACTCCATATGGTCAACACTCACAGATCATTACTGATAGCTCTTTCCTTGCTTAATTACGAACATGGCCTGGAACACGTACCGCTAATCATACGAGAAGAAAATCGTATTTATCATACGTCAGTCTGAAGACCACTGTAATGTTTATATTCGCAGGAGAAAGAACAAAGATGGTCAATACCTTGTCTACCATGTGACCAATCCGGTCTCTGATTCCATCTGGAGATATTAATTTGGAGGGAATTCTTTAGAAACTCTTTTGCTCAATAAATTGGATTCTTGCAAGCAAACGCAAGTGCATCATTTGAACTTGAACGTATCACCACCCTCGGCCCAGAGGGAGTCTGTGACAATGCTGGACGAGCCCACGGAAAAAACAAAAGCACAACTTTCCAAAGCAGAATGGCTAGCAATAGCGTCTCGTCCACACCGGAGCTCAACCAAACAGGGAGCGAGAATTGGGAATCCAACCAGCCTGGAGAACCACTCCGTTGGGCCGCGCTGCTCATTATTCTGGTCATCATCCCCACCATTGGTGGAAACATCCTGGTCATTCTGGCAGTGTCATTGGAGAGAAAACTCCAGAACGCCACTAACTTCTTCCTGATGTCTCTGGCTGTGGCCGATCTCCTGGTGGGATTGCTAATAATGCCCATCGCTCTGGTGACTGTGCTATTTCGTAAGTAACCTAAACATTAATTATGGAGGACTGTTTATTGTCGAGTTTGTTAGAAGATGGAGTCAGTGTCCTGATTTTGAAAAGCTTAAACATTTCTCAGAATTACACTAAAACCATAGTAAACAATGATAAAGACCATGTTTCGTTTCCTTGCACTGACAGAATGAATACACACAGAAGTCAAGTACTCTTCAAAACGTTTCTGGTGTAAACATGCCTCACAAGTTTCAAACTACACAACATCTGCCAAGCTACTGCTATTATAGTTCTGATGCCAGCTTGGCTTTCAGTTCCGATGCCAAACACCCCAGTCGGTCTATTATTTCACATTAATTAGACCTGATGACATTTATTGAACTTTATTTGCTGCGCCTTGTCCATTTCAGTTGTTTACTAGATCATAATTTGGCTCTTGAACAAGAACCTTACAGGGACAATTCATCAATGGAATGCTGTCGTTATTTGCTCAACTTCATGTCATACCGAGCCTTAGGACTTTCAATGTGGTCCAAGTTTTGGAACAACATTAGAGTGAATAAATTACTGAATTTCCATTTTTAGGGCAAACTATTCTTTTAACAGTGCTGGGTAGATTACTTATAAATTGTAGTCCGTTACGGATTCCAAAATGCATGGCGAAAATTGTAGTTAGTAACAACGTAATCAATTACATTACACATTTTAGGTAATATAATCAGACTACTTTTTGATTACTCTAGACCTAGCTTGTCTATCACATTGATTTAAACAACACGATCTTGCACTATATATCGATATAAACAAACAAAGAGAAAGAAAATATATCCAATTCGTTGTAATTAACAACAAAGTACATTAAACTAAACTGGGGTTCTTAAAAGAACTGCAAGGTAATTAAAAAGAATGTGTTCATCAGTAGCTGATGCAGTGTTGAAATGTCGAGAAAACACTTTTTTAGAATTAAAACAAGTCTGGTAAATTATAGCTACATGACTAGTGACTGCTCTTTGTGTGAAGGTCCACAAATGGGAAGATTTTCGGAGTGTATAAGCGGCAGGCTATTTTAGGAAGAAAAATTGTAATGATGAAAAAGAAGAATTAGGGAGAATCAATAAATTATGAACACTAATGAAAACTGCTAATAGGTGAATATGTAATCAATAAAAACTTAACTGTAGTCTGATAAGGACCATTTTAAAATGTAATAATCTAATATTACAACAATTACTTCAATTTTGGAATCTGATTATGTAATCCAGATTACATGTAATTAGTTGAAACTTTAAGTCCAGTCATTTGTCCTGGAAAACCTTTTAACAGATGCTATTCATCCAAAATAAAAGGTCAAACACTGTGTTGGAGAAGTTGGAAGAAAACGTAACCCAAATGCAAAGATGGGTAAGTTGGGCGTTTTTGATGAAAATCTTAAGGCCAAACTTAGCTTAAATAGCGGAGTTAAATCAAGCCTTGATGACAAAGAAACTGCAAACAGGTTGCTTGCAAACGGGTTCTAAAGGTGTTCCACAGAAGGAGAACCATGTGTGAAGAGAAAGAAAGGTTTCGCCAAACAGTTGATGCTTACCAGAAGTCATGAACACTGACAGGTAATTAAATCAAATTACCTTTGGAGGAAGGGGTACAATAATACAATGTGTGAGTGCCACAATTTATTGACCAAGACAACGGTAACTCAATTTAGATGTCAATTTGCAACATAATAACTCGCGATTAAATGTAATCATAAAAATAAAAGCAACCTTTACCAACTGGAGTAACTCAAAGCTTTCAGTCTTGTGGAGGTAAGATGTGCTTGCAAAAACATTAAAACCAAATGTCCACATCCACATCTGTGGACCAGGTGAAGACAGTAACTGAAGTTAAAGCCATGAAAAAGCAATGACTGAACTCAGTGAAAACCTACACAGCGCTTGATAAAGAGTCTCAGCAAGGCTAAAAACAAGAGCCTACTATGGAGAGCACACAACAAATGTGTTTCTCAGAACGAGAGAAATATTTACATGAGGAGGTTGAGACTTGGCGGCGCAAACCTAAAGTGTGGTAGAGCAGAGAGGGTCTTAATTTTGCTTTCAGCAAGAGAGGGCACACTTACCTGTCAGTCTATTTGGGAACTAAGGCTGGACGACGATTTTGTCGTCTCGCCTACAAAATCTAAGCAAAATCATAATGATTTTCACGTGCCATGACATTTGAACAAAATGGAGGTATCATCCAAAATCATTTATAGGGGGTTCTATGAGGCATATATTCATATACGAATGTGTTTGAGTGAATAATATTTGGGTAAAAAACATTTTATTACTATTGATTGCTATTTTGACACGCATAAATGAACATAACCTTTTATAGATTTTTATTGTTTTAGTTCTTAGGCTGCAGTTCCATTAGCCGTAATTTTGTGGGAAAAAAGATCCATTGTCTATTGTCAACAGTGTAGTGATGTATGAAGCACTACTCACACAATCACTTTCAAACCAAGTGGCTATCTGTTGGTCAACACAGCTAATTCACATTGCAAAATCTGTTGAAAATCTTTCACCCTTACGCAAAATTCCCAATTGCATGGATTCCTATTACAATGACTGGATTTTGCAATGGAAAATGGTAAGTGAGACCGCACACTTACACTCTACAAAATTATTTCAGATTCAACATTTAGAATCTAATGAGCAACAATGGCTTTTTGGATCAAAGTTTCTGTGATTGGGAGAAACTGCATAGTTGATTTAATTGACGATTTTACAAAAATGCAAGCACACAAATACAGAATAGTGTCATCTAATGCAGGTTAGTCTAGTCTAATGCAGACTGTTAATCAAAATTAACTGCACATTAAACCACTTAACATGAAAGTTTTGAAATATACTTTATATAAATTTATATTGCAATAATTTCACATGCAATCTCCAAATTAATGTAAAAACAACATTAAGATAGTACTTTTTTAAATATTTGTTTAGTGGCATTTTTTATGACTTAAAGTGAGTATCACTGATAGCAATACTACTGATGTCTCCGAAATTGTATTTTTTTTTTTAACCACTGACTGTAAGCATTCAACATTACAGCACAATTGAGAGCTATCAATTTTAACATTTCTAAGACTTTAAAAATAACTTCTAATTTAAGTTAACTTCAAACAAATCTTCACATAAACCCTTTATAATAAATGTCATATTTACATGTGCCCTTTAGCAAGTAGGAAATATAGCCTACAGAAACTGAATAAAGTTATCAAACACTAAATTCTAAATTAAATAGGCTATAGATGAATCCTTAAAGCTACAAAAGCAATTGATTTCTTTTTTTTCCTCTCTTTTGTTCTTTGATGAACAGACATCACAGCAGCGTGTTTATAAGGTTATTTGGCTGCTATTACTTTAAGAGCTTCCGCTGCTGAACGTGACGTGGATCTGATGCACACATTTGTAATTTCATTCATGCTTTAATATGAAATAATACAGGCTACAGTGCGCACCGCCATATCTGTGCATGCAATTGAAGATCATGTGCAACGAGCAGAGTATAATGGCTGACAGGACAGGAAGATTCGTTTTTACTGACGTTGCTGACACTCTTCCTTAACTGTTGTTCTGCTAAAGCTCCTAGTCACCTGTATGATTTCTGCACTCATTTGACTCACGCCTGGTGCTGAGGCGAAGTGGAGTGTGCATCTGAAAAATCTCCTGTTTTATGTGGTCGTAAAGATGTTCTGCATCTAAATAAACGCACTTCTTGTCAAGAAAAACGAGACAGAAGCAGCAGTTGTGAGTGGGGTGGCCAACCCTAGCTCGCACCTGCATTAAATGCGTCAAATTGGAAAAATCAATCAATTAATCGCCTGTGTTAACGCGCTAATTTTGATATTACTAATATATATATATATATATACAGTGTATATATATTTTTCGTTTTTAAGATTTTTTTTTAATGTTTTTGAAAGGAGTCTCTTCTGCTCACCAAGCCTGCATATATTTGAACCATTAAGAAAATTGGAGTCTGTATTTTTTCATTTTTGGGAAAGAAACTAGAGAAATTAATACTTGTATTAATTTGACCATCATGCTGGTTAAATTAATTTGCCTCCAAAATGACTGCAAAAACATGCTGGATTCAGAAAGCACAGCTGGCAATAATGTAGCCCTCTCTGAGGAGCTTCTATGAGGATCTGTTTAGTGAAGAGGGGTGATCTTACCCATGCCAGTTTTCAACATCTGGTTATAGGCTCTCCAAACCATGGACGTCCACTCACACACACAAGTTTGGAGATACACTACGGTTGAGGTCAATGAAGGCTAGAAATCATGTTTAAAATGTAAGCACACATTGTAAAACTGAGACCCAAAAAGTTTACAAAAAATGCAACTTTGTTAAACCAGTAACCTGAAGTATTTGGAGCAGCCTATTAAGAGTTATACGATGTATTTTATGAAAAAAAGAGTCAATAAATTTAGCATTTTACCTTCCTTTTCACTTCTGGTAAATGTGGAATTGTCATGAGAGCAATAATATGGCATGTACAACACAGTTTATCTGTTTGACTTGAGCATGAAAAAGACAAACAAAAACTGCAGAGATGAAAACAACGTAATCTTATTTAAAGGCTTTAAACAACAGCATCTGTTTAAGTGCAATGGGATGAAGACCAACTCGATTATCCACTATTTCATGTCTGTCACTAAAATAAACAGCATCACTGAAGAGCTAGATGAATAGTCCAAAAGCCCCCGAGTGTTTAATCTTTCGAACCGTTTTTGTCCAACTCAAGCTTGTTTCTATTTATTTAATAATGTTATGATTCACTAAATATAGGAGGGGATGCAAAGGCTGCGATGAATTTTCCCACCATGAAGGATCTGTGATTTACAACATATTTGACTTAATCTGAAGTTCTTCATAGGTGAATGAAGAGAAGAAACAAGCAGTTAATACTAATTTTGAATACTTAAGACAATAGGTTTGGCCTGCATTTTTCCAGAAACACTGAATGGCACAATAACTCTGATGAAAGCCATGTTAAGTTAGCGTACATGAAATAATGTTAAAAAGATGTCTTTAAAATGTGTCCCCCATCACAAAACGACAAAAAGGTCTCAGAGTTGGTCCTAATTTAAATTCAGACAGCCCACTGATTAGTGCTTAATATTCTCTTCATATTTCAGACTCCAGATGGCCCCTTGCAGATTTCCTGTGCCCTATCTGGCTGTTCCTGGATGTCTTGTTTTCAACTGCCTCCATCATGCACCTGTGTGCCATCTCCCTCGACCGCTACATTGCGATCAAGAAACCAATCCAGCACAGCCAGTTCAAATCCAGAGCTAAAGTGCTGGCTAAGATCGCACTTGTCTGGCTAATCTCTATAGGTATGATACAATGTTAGCCATTGGCCTTTAAAGATGCAGGGAATTTCCATTTTCAATTATAAAAATACAAATGCCACAATTTCCTTCCAGAAGATGAAGAGGCTTATAAATGGGACCAAACTCATTTCTAGAATTACATTACCTACATTTAATAAAATGTGAAATTATAGCTTTACACAAATCTGGCAAAACCCAGTCTCTAAGCGCTAAACCGATCGATGATCTCAACACTCGTTGCCTCTGGAAAAGTTACATGTGCATAAATTTAATTTCTCTCACATCACTGACTGACCAGTGAGCTTCTATTATTTATACAAACAAATTATTTACTCTTAATGATTGGGTTTTAGTGATACGTGGACGCTGGCTTGTGGGGGTGGAATGAAAGTAAACACCTCGCAATTTCTGCTCGTTAACATCAGTCCAGACGATTACTTTGGCTGCGTTGTCTGGACAAGCTCAACGCACCGTTCTGGAATCATGAAGCAGTTTCACCACCATGAAAGGCAGGCCACGTGCTGTGTCACTTCAACACTGACCATGAAACTGTGGACTCCTGAGAACGACTTTGCATATTCTCACGTTTGACAAAGCAGTATTACTGAAACAAAACAGGCACCAGGAGCTGATGGTTATAGATACTTAAACTGAGAGACCTCAAATCCAAGATGTATTATTGATGTTGTAACTGCTATTATTAGTAGTAATGAATGGCAAATGTATAGACTATTCGAATAGTTATTACACAAGAGTCCCACAATATCGAAAAAAGACTGCGCTACGACTTTTGCTCTTATAAGATGCTGTATCAAGTTAAAACATGCCTTGAGGCCTGTGTTCTGTTCCATTACGTAGTGCTACATCAAGTTTTATTTGAGTTTTTTTCGAACATCTCATCTTATGTGAGCACCTCTTAAAGGTACAATATGTAAGTTTTCGCTACTAGAGGTCACATTTTCAAAACAATAAAGGCGAAGTTTGATGACACTATGAAGGAGGATGTTCACGGATGAGGTAATTCATTTTTTTATTACCTGTACCTTCCATAGTTATTCAAACAGCGAATAAACTATACAGAGAATGCAAGCAAAGAACATTTACATTGTCAAAGAACATTATGACTGACTTAAGTCTAGCACGAGTTTAAGCGCTCTCAAAAAGCTCCCCTTATAATCAGTAAAGCTGCCTACACGGTGGGTCATGAATGAAATCATCTGACATGATACTGAATTGCGCTTTGTTTATGATGAGAGAATTCGCGTGAGAGCTGAATTCAGTCAGCGAGTGCCGTGCACTGAACAAAAACTCATCTGAACACCTCTGATTTGACCAATCATGCAATCAGCTGATTTGCATTCATAAGCTCAACAGCCTCATGTGTGATTGGTTATAATGTGCAACACTGTTAAAACGCATACAAAAATCATGGCGCAACATTGAGCAGATCTAAATTTAATGCGGCGGTCAACACTTTTCATTTCATTTGCATTTTATTCGCCACAGCCGTAATGGATTTAGTTTAACTGTACAGCAGCATTTGTGTCTGTGTGTTGTGTAATATGCGTATATTACATCATTGATTGGCGACAATGACCAGGGACGAGCCATTATTTATTTACAAATCCTTAGGAACTTTTGGAATAACATACAAAACTGCATAAAATATATAACACTGTGCAAGTAGTTTTTGGATATTTTATTACGAAAATCTTACATATTGTACCTTTAAGAACCTAATCGGGATCAGATGAACCCCACACAAGCTGAACTGTTCAAGGCTTCTGCAGAACCAGTTAGTCAAATATTTGTTTTGGAAATCCACCAATTAGTAGCATTGCTTAAAAACCGAAGGTAGCTGCCAAAAGCACAAAAAAATACTATTCGGTGAGCTTACAAAAGGGAATGACTGACTATGCCAGGGGTCTCCAACCCTGCTCCTGGTGAGCTACCATCCCCACAGATTTCAGCTCTAACCCCAATCAAACACACTTGAACCAGCTAATCAAGGTGTTCAGGGCTACTTGATAATTCAACCTATGCTGGTCTCGGCCTGGACTTGGACCTAAATGAGTTGGTGTTAACTTCTACACTGGTTGGAGTTAATCTCTCCAGGAAGGTATATATCCAGGTGCAGGACTGAACACCACGGTCCAATAACCTGCACCAAGGTGAGCTAGGTTTTGCAGATTTCAGCTCCAACCCCAATCAAACACACCTGAACCAGGTAATCAAGGTGCTCAGGGCAACTTGATAAATACAAACAGGTGTGTAACTACAAACTGAAGTCTGCAGGGCGGTAGCTCTCCAGGAGCAGGGTTGGAGATCCTTCGACTATGCAGTAACCTAGTCCAGTGGTGTCCAATCCTGCTCCTGGATATATACCTTCGAAGTCCAGGTCCACTTCCAGGCCCAGACCAGTGTAGGTTGAATCAGAGTCAAGACTGACACCAGAAAAAGGTAGAGTACGAGTCAAGATGAGACCTGAAGCGGATCTGAATGATTCAGACAATGTAAATATGCTGTGTTTGAGGTAAATGAAATTGGTCTTGAGTACTACCATCCTGACTCCAAAGTGCTCCAACACACCTGCCTAGAAGTTACAAGTAATCCCGAGGACCATGTTTAGCGGGTTAGGTGTGTTTAAACTCTGGAGGAAGGTGCCCCTCTGGGAGCAAGACTGGGCACACCTGAAGTCAGTTTTAATTGGTTTGATCATTTCAATGTTTTATTTAAACCTTATATTCTCTGCTAAATTTAATGATTGGTCTTTCTCCATCAGGGATTGCAATACCCATTCCAATCAAAGGGCTACAAGTCTTCGACCATCCAAACAACGTCACCTTCAACAACAACCACACCTGTCTGTTGTCACCAGAAAGTTTCGGGGACTTCAAGGTGTATGGGTCTTTGACGGCTTTCTTTATACCACTCACAATTATGATGATTATCTACTTGCTGACAATCCAAGTACTGCGCAAGAAGGCCTATCTTTTGAGATCGAGAGCTGCAAGGCCCAGCATTTCCACAGTCTTCCACCAGGAGTTGGCGGTTGTCTCTTCGCCTGAGAACGTGGTCATTGCAAATGGAATAAAAAGGGACCGAACACTGCATCCCGTCACAGGGGATGAGGTCCCTCTCCGCAGGATGTCCACCATAGGAAAGAGGTCCATGCAAAACTTGAGCAATGAACAAAGGGCATCAAAGGTTCTAGGGATTGTATTCATGTTGTTTGTTGTGATGTGGTGTCCTTTCTTCATTACCAATGTGACCTCTGTACTCTGTCAAGGGTGCAACAGTAATCTAGTGGAACAGCTGTTGGATATCTTTCAATGGGTGGGCTACGTTTCGTCGGGAATCAACCCCCTGGTTTATACACTGTTCAACAGGACGTTCAGGCAGGCCTTTAGGCGCTACATCACATGTGACTACAGACGTGTAAGGACTCCCAAAATGCAACGGAGAAGCAGAATTTCTTTTCGGCCATCGGTGACCGAAAACTCAAAACGTTTTATGAAACACAATATGAAGAACGGCATCAGCCCCGTAAGTTATCAGAGTCCTCTTCGCAGTCGTCCCACGCACCTGCAGACCTCTGCAAACATCACGCTGGACACATTGCTTCTGACGGACAATGAAGACTACAAACCTGACAAACACGTAAGCCACGTGTAGTCCATCCGATACACTTCGAATAAGAAGCCAAGATAGAGATGTGCCAGTCATTCAGTGCCAAAAGCCCACAAGTTCTCATGGGATCCAATGAGATATGGTCTAAAATGGTTCAGAAGGGCTGCATAAAATGGTCAGGGGTTTGTTTTGCATGGCCGCCAATATCACACTCGGTCACACTTTATTTTAATTTAGTCCAATTCTCACCATTAACAAATCATTAACTACAACTTTTGCCCTCAATAACCATCTAATTCACTGCTTATTAATAGTTAGTAAGGTAGTTGTTAAGTTTAGGATTAGGGATGTAGAAAATGGTCACGCAAAATATGAGTTTTATAAGCACTAATAAACAACCATTATATCGTAATAGGCGTGCTAATAAGCAACTAGTTAATAGTGAGAATTGGTTCCTTTACTAAAGTGTTACCTAATACTAGGGCTGGACAATAATTCAATATCAATATGTAATCGCACATATAATTTTTTTCAATAACGGTGATACGATTTTTTAAACACATTTCCGATGCGTTTCCCATACATTGATTTATTTGTGACGTTTGACTTCATTGAATAAACATGAGCACTGCACGTTTCAAAATCAAACCGCGTTGCGGGTGTTTTATATGAATGCATCTCTAAACGGAAAGGACTGTCTTCAGAAAAGTTTAGATGGAGTTTTATCTGATAAAGTAGCGTTACTGAGCGGAGGCTGCTTTGTTTAGCATTACTGGAGAACCGCTAGGTCACCCAGAGACTGTATGAGTTTCACCGCTCTCACAGCGACTCTCCGCTGGCAGGACAAGCAGTTTGCATTTTCACTAATAAACCCATTTCCCGCAAACAGGCTGTTGTGTTGTCTGTTTTTTGTTTTCGCGCGAAGCACCTCGGAGCATATTCATACTCGTTATCCTCGGGTTAATCACGTTTCAAGTCTATAAGAATAATAAAGATTACACTCCGTCAAAGGTTTTTTTGAACTGCAGATTTTAAAAGGTTTCTTAAGAATTATTCTTCGCTCAACAATCCGCATGCTTTGATCAAAACGCACCAAAAGCAAAAATTTTGAACTAGTTTACTATTTAAATTAACGGCTTTCTGTTGAATAGATATTTTTTAAAAAGTTACTTTAGTTATGTGTCAACGCTACATTTTCAGCATTCATTAGGCCTAATCCCGCTTAGGGTCACATGATCCTTCTGAAATCGTTTTAATATGCTGATTTGCTGATTATTTAAAACAGTTGAGTAAATTTTTTTCAGGATTCTTTGATGAATAGAAGATCCAAAGATCAGCATTTATCTAAACTAAAAAGCTTTTGTAACATTATACACTTTACCATTCAAAAGCTCTTTTTAAAATTTATATTATAGAAATTTTTTCCCATTTCTATCCTTTCTTCTTTTATTTAGCAAGGATGATTTAAATTGATCAAAAGTGAGGATAAAGACATTTATAATGTTACAAAAGATTTCTATTTCGATCAATGCTGTCTTCTGAACTTTTCATTCATCAAAGAAACCTGAAAAAAATTATACTCAGCTGTTTTCAACAAAATAATAATAATAAATGTTTTTTGAGCAGCAATAGTCCAGCAAAATCAGAATAGTAGAATGATTTATGCAGATCATTGATGGGTAATGATGCTAAAGCTCTGCTTTGAAAATCACAGGAATAAATGATATATTCAAATAGAAAACAGATATATTAAATAGTAAAAATATTTCAAAATGTACTGTTTTTGCTGTATTTTGGATCAACTAATGCAGGCTGGTGAGCAGAAGCGGGAATTCTTTAAAAAAAACATTAAATAATCTTACTGTTCAAAACTTGTGACCTGGTATGTTAGGCTATAGTTGGAAGTAAAAAAATATACATTTATAAGGAGAATTGAGATTTATTTGACAGTGATTTCCACAGTTCTTGGGGGGTTTTTTTTTGTTGGTATGAAGGACTAAATACAATAAAAGGGAAACATTTTTTTATTTTTTTTGTGGGCGCTACGTTTTTCCTAAAATATTATATAGTTTTATAGGAGTAGGTTTCATAGAGTTGGCAAATAAATTTTTCATAAGTTCTTGGCTGTTTTTATGAGGCTTTTTTAATAGTGTTCATATCGATATCGGAATTATATCGTATCGACATTAAGAAATATATCGTGATATAAATATTGGCCATATCGTCCAGCCCTCCAAAATCCATTCTTAAATCATTGGATTTGGGAGCCAGATGGCCATCGTAATATGACTGTTCTAAGGAACCCCCAAAAGACACAAATAGCTTTGGGGTGTGAAAGTAATGGCCAGCCTAATAATTGGCGGTACTGTGAAAATAAACACCGTACTTGCGGCAAAGAGAGGCGTATTTTTGCACATCCCAAAGTTAGTAGACCGGGTCTACAATGTGAAACCAAAATAAGACATCTTCTCAAAATAAAGCACAAGTCTCAAATAAATCACATCTCCACTTATCTTCTGTATACAATGAATAAATAATAAATGCTTCACTAAGTTATGGCAGGTCTTCTTTACTTCTGTAGACTCATCTTGAATCAAAAATGCCTTTGTAAGAAATAACTTTGTAGATACTGACATTTTTCAAGATTCTTCTAAACTATTGCTAAATAAACTTTTTTCCAGATAAAAATAGTTGACATTATGATTTCATTACGCGTTCAGAAAATATTTCTTGCATACTCAATATGCAGAAATATTTGAACTAAGAAGTGTTTGTTTTGGCTAATGCTTACAGTTTATAATTGTACAAAAAACATGTCAATGGTGCTACTTTGAAATTGTTAAAAATGCATTACCAGTGCATTTTCCCAACCTTATGTTTTATTGTTACCAAATTCTGTTTTAGCATGTCTAATTATTTGAAAGCATAAAAACAAGTTTCATTTATTCTTACAATAGCCTTATGATTTTTTGCTCAGAAATTCTGTGTTGTGCATTTACATTTTTACGGCATAAAACATTCATTTAATCTATCTTTGAAGTAATGAAAATTAAACACTTTTTATTTTTTTGGGAAAATAAAGGTCATTTAATATTACAATTATAACATTGAAGAAATATTGTATGATTATTCCTTAAAAATAAGGTTTTAATCATTTTAGTAGTAGTAGTAGCAGCTTATTACGTACATTCTACTGAACAATAATAATAATATATTTCTGGCACAATTTCTTCAAGTTAAACCAAACATTTATTTTGACGGGTTGCCGTGAATACCTTTACATTTCTGTGTGTAGCCTATATATGATATTAGAATAGTTTTACTCAGAGCAGTTCTGGAGATGTTGTTAATGTATTTGTGTCCTCATTAGTAAGACGGCAGACGCTAAAATCACCAGAAGCGTCACGCGCACTTCAGTATGAGTAGTACACAAAACCATGCGTCTGTGCCATTCATTAACACAGAGACATGCAGAATTCATATTTAAATAGTCGTTTTGCGGCTTAATATTTACAAATTCTAGTGGGAGTGGGAGCGCGCGCACGTGTGTGTGTGTGTGTGTGTGTGCGTGATACAGAGAGCGCGACCATAACGTAGAGACCGAAATGACATGCCGTCGTGTAAATAAGATAAATAATATAAGGCTATTTAGTTTGTTTAATAAAAGAACAAGGTTTAGACCCGTTCTATCGGAAAGGTAACTTTAAATTACTTCTGTTGTGATCTAGCGCTATAGAGAAAATAATTAAATTAAATTGACCTTTCAAGGGCGCGGCGGGTGCAGTTGGGGGGGGGCGCCCCCGAATATAATGGCCGGGGAAACACTGAAGAAAAAAAATCAACCATGTTTTGCAGCATGATCTTATGGTGAAAAGATTCCATTCGCATTTGTAGTGAGTGATCAATCAACACCCACAAAAGAAGAAGGTGTGCAGTCATGATTTGCATATGCAGCAGGGATAGGAGGCCTGTCGGACAGATGACAGAAACCTGTTGAATTGTTGCAGCTCTGTGCACTCTCTAAACACAGGAAGGATTTATATAGATTATTTTTAACTCACAATTGATCATGGGAATATCGCATGGCCTTTTTAGGGCTTAAAATAGTTCACCAGTTCTACTTGGCCAAGAACCAGAGGGGGCGTCTGAGAGGGAACTTACAGCCGGCAAAATAATAAAAAAAAGAGAAGCATATGGGACAACACAACATGATTTACCCTTGCATGCAGGGTGTTTAAAGGTGCAAGCTGTTTTTGATCGAAATCTGTGGTTGGGCCTATGATTAAAAACTACTACTTCAAAGTATTTTTGTCTCGAAACTGGTGATTTTTTAGGTCAACAAATGTTGCCATTTAGACTGATCCATGATCAATGCTGGCTATTCCAATATTTACTCAACATCCAGATGTTTTGAAGTTTGTAGTGTGTAGAGGACATGACCCTAAACCAGACTAATTAAACCAACCAGTCCATTTTGAAAATATGTATTTTTAAACTAAAAACTAAAACGCATACTAGTAAATGGAACCACAATGGGGGGTAAATGATTACTAATTTCTGGTTGAAGTTAGTTCTGGTATAAGCGATACATATCGTCTGCGATAATATTGTAATTGTTGTTTTAGCGATGTGTGATTTGACCAAAGAAAACACACCTACAGGGTACACGCATACATGAAGGTTAGAATAAATGCGTGTGCGCATTTAGAAAGCGTTCTTTTACTGCATGATTCAGTCTGTTACAAAATACAAGAAATTAGGACAGAAAATGTATATATTTACATAATTTCATGTAGTTAATCAATATCACACGAAGAGTACTGTGTTTTCCCAAAAAATTTGCATGATTACAAATGTGATTTTTTTTCAATAAACAAGAAGTTAATTAAGAGACTTACGTTTTGGCCACCATATTGCATGTTTTTACTCTATTACGACAACAACAATAATTCCAAACAGCCACAACGCTGTTTTGTGTCTCTGAGCAACATGACGGTGTTTCATTCCTGAATGAATCAACATTTTAAATTATTCAGTTCAATCGCAACGACTCACTTATTAACAGTGACTTGCTGCCACCTACTGGCGGTTTCAATTTCTCATTTATAGTATCTTTTAATTTTTAAATCATTTCAAATATCAGTATTCCACCTTTTATATATATCAAACTATTATTTATGCATTTGTAATGGTTAAAGTTAAATGCATTCATGTTCTGCACTAAACGGTGTGTAAATACATCTATATGCCACTTCAGATGCAGCTTTTGTTTCTCCTCTGCATTGAAAAGGTGAATTTAGTTTATACTGATTTAATTTGCTTGGTATGATTTTAATTTGCAAATGTCTTATTATTCTAACTCACTGATTAAACGTAAGAACTGGACTCAAAAGATGATGGACACCTTTAGAAAAAATGGCTTTATAAAGGGAAAACTTATTGGAAAAGATTAATTTCTCACAAAATATGAAGAATATCAAAAACTTCATAAGTCAGAAGTCAGCCGTCTACGGTATTCTTTAAGACACCAGCACAAAAATATTGTCTAATTATCGTTATCAATAAAATCCCAGAAGAGAGATATTATTTTTTGTCAATATCGCACACCCCTAGTTGAAGTACTGCATAAGAGAATATTACAGAAATTGCCATTACTTCTACATACACTCAATGCCGAAACACGAGGTAGAGGCACAAAAGGATGGCAAAACTCTCATTGACAATAATGCAAGTGCCAAGGAAGTGATCCATCTCTTAATGGGACCGAAATCAACTGCTGAGGACAAGCACTTCAGAAGACACTCTAACCACATCTGTAAAGCACTGCAGAAGAATGGGTGGAATCTCGTCTGTGTATACATTAAGGGCTGATTAATCAGGGTTACTGGCAAGCTATCAGAGAGCGGCTCATCCCGACGAGGTCTGTTTATAATGAAGCACAGGATGAGACGACAAGGAGCATTGATGAGAGAGAGAGACAGGTGAGGATAGACAGCACCATACCTGAACATGATCAATCCAATGGACTCCACAGCAGCCCTCCGAACATCGTCGTTCACGTCACTTACCTGACAGGAAGAGGGATGAGAAATCAGAGCGATGTATTTGGATAAAATATTACATTTATTATTCTAAGGAAATAGCCTATTTAGTTTATTGTCTTCTATCACAATGCCATAATTAAGTGAACATAGGGGTGCATTCAAATCAAATGGCTTTAGGCAGATGTTGCCAGCACTCAACAATTATTTTAAAATTTCAAAAGTTTTTGCATCTTCCTTGGAATACTCTTTTAATTTGTAATAAATAGGATTTCCCACATATCCACACTATCAATAGTAGTCCTCATACAATCCCTTAGTAAGTAACTTTAACTCTGTTTGGCAGGGGAGTTATTTTTTAGCCATTGAATAAATAATCAAGCAATAATTAAAGCTGAAGTGCCTGAGCTTTACCAGAGTAGAACTCTGAAAGAAATACTCATATTAGAACAGATAATAAAAGTAACACTGCAAGCTCTTTAGCTGCAAGTACAAAACGACTTATGGAAATGTCGCCATCTGCAGGAAATGCAGGATAGACGGCCTGCTGAACACAAAAATAGACCTCAAAAAAAGGAAAGACTGCTGCCCTGATAGAGATGTTACAAAAAGGTTATTACAATTATTATATTATATTATATTATACTATATTCTATCATATTCTGTTCTTTAATATATGCGTGTGTAATCCCCTAACTTTAAAACTATTTCTTTTCATTAGGTAAAGTTACATTTTAACTTTCTTAAAAATCAGGAATAAAAATGTGTAGGATTACAATCTAATCATTTTATCTTGTAACCGAGGAATGACCCTTATATTTGTTTGCGTCTAATAATACTATTGTTTGTAACATTTGCTAGTGTGAGACTCACAGCCACATGCAGCAGTCGTCGGATGGCTTTGTTGTTCCCAGAGCCGCAGTACGCCATGGCCACTGTGTACATTCCCGACCGGCGCAGGATGGGGTCCTGTCGGGACAGTGAGATAAAACAGAAGCTCAATACGCGGTCTGCACAGAAGACCAGAACCTCAGAACACAGCAACACAGCGTTCTGGAAACAGTTAAGACTGCAACGAATTTATTCTGCCTGTTAGAGACAATTAGAATTATACAAAATAACCTAGAAAATGTAACGAAACTAGGGGTGTGCGACACAATATCTCGATATTTTCAGGGATTTTATCTATATTGATAATTAGACAATATTTTGCTGAGTGTCTTATTATGCTGGTATCTCTTTAAAGGGATAGTTCACCCAAAAATGAAAAATATCTTAATGCGTGTTCTGAAGATGAAGGTTTTACGGGTTTGGAACAATGAGGGTGAGTAATTAATGACAGAAATGTAAATTTTTGGGTGAACTATTACTTTAAGAATACGTGGACGCTGCCTCCTAAAGTTTTTGATATTTTTTTATATTCTGTGTGGTGGTCAGTTCACACTGATAGAAAATAATATTTTCCAAAAAGTTTAAATAGATTTTCACCTTTAAAAAGAAAGTTTAGAAATTTTTCTAAAAGTGTGCATTATCTTTTGAGTCAAATTCTTACATGTAATCAGTGAATTACAAGAAGACGACATTTGGGCTGTTACCAAACAAATGAAATCAGTATTAATACAATTCATCTTTGCAATGCAGAGAAAACACTGAAGCTGCATCTGAAGTAGGGCTGGGCGATATATCGAATATTAGCGATAATATCGCAATATTTTTGATGACGATGTAAAATTAGAAAATATCGCGAATATTGAATATTTCAAATTCAAGCATACTTTCCCAAAAGAACGTGCCGAACGTCCAATATAACGTCCCCTTACGTATTACCGCGCAAGAGATATGAGGTGGGGGAGGATCTTTTTTTACACGTTAGCAAAATGGCGACTAGTGTTAATTTCGTTAATGAAAACTATGATGAAAAATGTTAATTGACTGCTCTACACGCCTCTACTACGCGAGCTTTAATGAGTGCGGTTGCCAGATATCAAGATTTCAAATCAGAGCTTCTCTGTTAAAAGGATACATTTCCACCGTGTTTTGCTTATTTCAAGCATCTGGACAACATGCGCACACGCTCGATCCGCTTTCCTCATTGGTGGTGAATCATAAGCGCGCCACGCCGATGATCTGTAAACGCCAGAGACGCAAGAGAAGCGGAGAGTTTAACGAGAAAGATTCTAATAGTGACAGTGCAGAGTCACTCAACCAGTCTGTGTTCTGTCATGAGATCTCAACTGTATTGTTTGCGATTGTGATGATGTGGTGTTGAATAGAGAAACATAGGTTATTGCAATTTGGAATTACTATTAGGAATTTCACTGTTATAGTATTTTTCATTTGTTTTACCAGTTTTCATAATATATACAGAGAGAGTGCATACGCTTGGTCTTAATTACATTTATATATAAAATAAAAACCATTATATATTAATCACCTATTTAAGTGCATCAGTAGATTGGGTTGTGACGGTGGAAAAATTTTTGCCCCCAGTTAAAGGTGACATGTGACAAACCTAGCTTGTTAAGCCAAGCGGACGGTAGCAAGGAATGCATAGTTACAGTTATCCCGTTTCATACTAGCCTGGCAATTCCGGCTAAGCCAATTTGTTCGTTTTAGTTAGCGTTTTTTAGTATGTTGAAAAGAAAAATGAAGGAACAATCGAGTCCACTATATCGATATCATTTGGTTATATACTGGCCAAGCCGACTAATCGGATAGGGTCATTTAGATGCGTTTACACCCTGTGTATAGTGCAGGATCATGAAGCATTTAACTGTAGTTCAAATGCGGGTGAACAATGTTTGATTATACACATTAAAGAAAAGGTGGAATATTGTTATTTGAAGATTATTTACATTGAAAGAAAGATTACAGATAAAGTGTGAGTAAGATTAGAGCTCCACCAGTAGGTGGCAGCAAGTCACGTAAAAGTGAGTCGTTGCGATTGAAACGAAATCGATATTTAAAAATCGGTTGATTAATTCAGGAATGAAACACTGTCATGTTGCTCAGAGACGCAAAACTGTGCTGTGGCTGTGTTTGGAATGATTTTTTTGTTGGTGAAATAGAGCAAAAACAGGCAATATGGTGTCTAAAACGTAAGTCTCTTTATTAACTTCTTGTTTATTGAACTGTTGCAAAAAATCAATATCACGTTTGTAATCATGGTAATTTTTGGAGAAGAAAATGCCACTCTTTGTGTGATATTGATGAACTATATGAAATTATATAAATGTATACATTTTCTGTCCCCATGTCTTGAATTTTGTGATCATTCTAAATGCATTTTATTAGACTGAATCATGCAGTGAAAGAACGCACACTAAATGCACGCGCACTAGTCTAGACTTCACGTAATATATGTGTGAGGGGGGTGTTTGACGTGGTTTTTGGCAAAGAATACTCGATAATGTCAAATCGCACATCGTTAAAACAACAATTACTATATTATCGCAGACGACATATAATCGCATACCCCTATACGAAACATAAAATTTTTTAATGCAATTAATTGTATGTACAGAAATATTTTTGACTTAAAATATATGTAAAAACTCAGTGCTCACCTTATCTCTACACAGACTCTCAATTAGAGCATCGGCCTCTTCCATCCTTCCATACATCACCATTGCGATGCCAACAGCTAGTCCACGCAGGATCTTCTCATGCTGGGTTTCCTGAGCATAGCCCACCATGTCCTCAATGGCCTGGGCCGACTTTGAGCCCAACATCACCAGCCCCAGAGCAAGACCAGCCGCCTCTCCTGTGACAACACCAATTAACAAGATGACCGCGAGCTTAACATAGAATTACAGACCGAATGTTGCCCATTTAAACCTGATTGTTCTGCGTGGTTGCCCAAAATTTGACCAATAGTAACAGCGATGCTTGCCTTCATGATAACTACTGATACAGATGAACTTTTTTTTAATGAAGGTGCCAAAATAAGATGAAAACGCTGCACATGCCTGTTACTGCGTCATCTTGATAGAGGTTTGATTTGAGCAGGTCGTAGACGTCTTGGCGAGCAGTGCCCAGGGCCGCTAACCCGAGTCCCAGAGCGCCACCGTGTCGAACAATCTGCAAAAAAATTTGATGTAGAGTTATTCCTGCTTTCTGGAATTGCAGTGCCGTGAAACTTTATTTGAGCTTGATTATGCACATACATCATTACTGGCATTCTTCAGCTGGCTCAGAAGGTAGTCAATGATGTCCCCTCCGTGATTAGCATGGATCAGCCCAAGAGCGTACAGCCCTCCTCCTTCCTGATAGGCTGATCCAGGTGAAGTGTCTTTGGGCAGGTAAGTTGCCATTAACTGTAGTGCTTCCTTTTCATGACCCTGCACACAAATGCATACAAATTTAACAAATAAATTAAAAAGTAATAACATTGATTATATTACTTTTTATGAAGAAAATAATATATTCCAGTCACTTTCTACAGACAGAACAAAATATGAGCTTCCTGCTATGTTGAAATGTCTCAATGTTCCGTAATGACAAAGTAATGCAATAACCGGGCTGCATGCATATGTGTGTACCAAAAAAAACAAAACCAAAAAAAAAATTCCCCCTCATTTTAGTTTATTTACCTAGTTATATATAATAAAAAAAAAACTATCCTTTATTTTAATCTAGTTATAATTAGTTTTGTATTAGTATACTTTAATAGTAATTACTAATAATTATAAATGATATTATATTTATAATATAAAATTGTATTACTTCACAACATCAGTGCGTGTTTAAAATAATATCCTTTTGTGATCTGATGCGGCTTCTTGTCACAGAATGAGGCAGAAAATATATTCTATACTGTAATAAAGGCTATGTTGATTAGAAATGGCTGTTAAATATTTACTTAAACATCATGAAAGAACCCGAGATGGCTTGAAGAACACAGATAAACCATATATTGTCACAGGCAAGTGTTTATTGTCCTTACATTTCATAATACAAAAGTTTAACATTATATCGTTTTATTCAGTTACAGCAATAGCGATGCCTTTATCCATATTAGGGATTTCCTGGAAGGTCATCAGTGTGTTACTTCTGTGATGCATATGTGGAGTTTCTGCGCGGGGGCTCTCTCTGGCTACCAGTATGAATGAAACACACATTACATGCATTTATAGCACTCAATAATGGCCAATTCATCCCATTTTGGGTAAAAATTGGAAAAATAATACCACTGTCAAAAGAAATTAAGTACGCAAATAATAATCCACGCTTTTTCCAGTGTACAGAAGTTTTTTGTTGTTAATTTGTTGCAAAAAACACTCTAATGTGCCAAGCCATTACAAACGAAAACCATGTTTAAAAAACAGAGGTATGTATTGAACTGTGGACTAACTGTATTGTTCATCCGTACTAAATACACAAATAAAACATCTAAAATAAACTAACAAAAACATTCACATCTTAAATCTAAAACCAGAAAACACACACATCTAAAACAAACAAAAGCAAACAAACAAAACACACATTTATCTAAAACAAAAGCAAACAAACATCTAAAACATACGGAAGTTCTAAGCGGCCATGCATTATTGTTTTTTTCCTTGTTTTCTCATTATCTCGACATAACGGGAGTTGTTTTCTCATTATCTCGACATGTAAACAAAGGGTTTTCCGTATAACGATTATTTCTCGTGTATCTCGACATAACAAAAAGTTGTTTTCTCGTTATAACGACTTAATTTTCTCGTTACTGACATAACAAAAGGCTCGTTAGAACGGACTTAATTTTTATTAGTTATCTCGACATAACAAAAGTTGTTTTCTCGTTATAACAACTTAATTTTCTCGTTATCTCGACATAACGGGAGTTGTTTTCTCGTTATCTCGACAAAGTTTTTATTTTTTTACAATGATTGTTTGATCTACTATTGTTATAGTAACGAACTCAACTTTGACACGCATTTGATGGACAGATAAACATGCGCTCTTACTGTAGCCTATGTCATGGATATTTCAGCAAATTTTGCTTCGCATAGTAATAACGTCAACAATACAAAAATAAAGGCTGATCAATCATGGTTGATATTTCCAGAGACAGCACGCTAAACATTTTGTTTGTGTAATTAACATGTTTAAGGTCAAAGCAACACAGCAAACAGGCGGAGTGCCTTCAGGATGCAGAACTATTCTAAAATCTTTTAGAGCTGCTTGGATTCAACTCACTTTTAATTTTCCTTTTATTTGAAAGAAAATTAAATATAATTAGTAATTTTTAGTAGTCATTATATGCTGTGACTGATATCATGTGCGTTACAAGCTTCTGTTTAAAAAGAGCGTTAATTCATGTGTAGGCCTATGTATGTGGGTTGGTGTGTGTGTGGTTTCCACAAAGAAATGTAGAAAACAAAAGATTACAACACTGTAGAACATCACTGAATTAAATTAGCCTATACACTTTACATATAAATCACATTTCTTATCAATATACATTTAATGATTAACAATAAAGATTAATATTAAGGAAAAGAGGCACATTACAAATAGCCTACGTCGTTGAAGCCTGTCCTACTGTAGATAAACAGAACATCCAAGCTTATTAACTAACAATAATTTACCTCAAAGAAGCACAAATAAAGATATAAGTGCAAACAGAATACAGTGACGTCAACCTTGGTTTTAATAAGCAGTTCGTTTATGAAACAGAGTGCGGTGGTGAAACTCATGCATCTAGCAAGAACTTAATACACAAAATAGTCATATTGATTCAAGCATTTAACATTTATGAACGAATTAAATGTCAGTAATGAACAATATTGCACAATTTATATCGATCACGAGGAAGGTCCTATTCTATCCCAAACGCGTACAGTAAAGTGGACATACAGTATAACCTACAACACCCCATCAGTTATATTCAGGTCAATAGTGCCACCTGTTGGCACAGTTTTGTAACTTAGAGAACAACTTTTGTTATGTCGAGATAACGAGAAAATTAAGTCGTTATAACGAGAAAACAACTTTTGTTATGTCGAGATAACGAGAAAATTAAGTCATTATAACGAGAAAACAAGAAGGGAAAAAAATATATTGCATGGAACCGCTTAGAACCGCTTAGAACTTCCGTAAAAACAAAAGCAAACAAACATGTAAAAGAAAAATATAAATATAGCAAACAAACAAAAAGCAACTGAATATCTAAAACTAAAGCAAGCAAACATCTTAAAATCAAACAAACATCTGAAATAATCTAAAGCAAGCAAACATCTTAAAAGCAAACAAATGCAAACAAACATGCAAAACAAACAAAAGCAAACAATCACCAAACTGCTCCCTTTTTGTGGGAAGCGTCTTGAGCATAATGACAATGCTAACCTTATGAATGACGCCAAGACTGGCTGTTGCTGTAAATTTGGCCCAGTTAGTTGCTCTTGCCAGCCACTCCAAATTCTCTCTGTAAAATACAAAGGAGACAATTATCATAATCTGTTTTCTTGTTATCAGTATCATTAGGGATTAGCGAGACTAAGCATGTGAATGTGCTTTACCGTAGAAACTGGTCACTTGTTGTTCCCGTGTGCATGAATGAGTTTGCTATGACCGTCGCTGTGTGACACACCGAATTTCGCACCGCATCCTGAAATGACCCAGGAATAAAACAATTAGCTTACGAATTTGAGTTTACCAACATCTAGGATTTGATTTATACTACATTTACTTCAGCTGATATCAAAGACCATTAGAGGATTTAATCAGTTCAAGAGCTGGATTCTCACCTTTGTGTTTTTGAGGATCATCAGATCTGCGTTGTTGTTTCGAATGAGGAACTGAAGGTGCAGCTCAATGGCCATTTCACCACTTAGTATTTTGATCATTTTTGAGTTCTGGTCTTTGGGCTCACCCTTCTATTTTAAGAAAATACAATTTAAAAATGTTTATACAAGACTGATATCAGATGAGCTAAAAGACTTAGTGATGACTCACCACATCTGCAGCTTTTCCAGCTGGAGAACTTCCAGCTTTATCCTCCGTCTCCATGGCATCACTGAAACAATAACAACATATTCAATTTTTGTTCCAAATCAGATTACAATTTCTTAGATTTCAACCTTTTTGTTAAAATAACCCTCAAGGATGTGAGTTAAAGTGAAGTGATTTTACTATGATTAAGGGGGGTGACTCAAGAAAACTAACTTGAATAAATAAATAATTTACAAAAACGAAAAATGCAAAGAAAATGAAGCCTCTTTTAGGACCATTATTATTTTTTGCAGTGACGTTTCTAATAGTCAATGACAATGAAATACTGTATGTTTTAATTTTTTCGCATTTAAATAAATGTAAATATGGGGTGGAATAGCCTTCATTTTCTTAATATATAAAAAAAATGGAAAATACACACATAAAACTACTACTATCATGACGGCTGTATGTGCTTTTTGAAGCTTAACTCTGGCACCCATTCGCTTTTCCACTGCGTGGTACGACTAGTCACGGCTCAGCTCGGTTTGTGTTTCCACTGCAGGTCAGTACTGCTCTGCTTTAGAGTGGGCAGGATTATTCACATGTCGTTATAGTTGCGCTGCCGTCTACTGCCGCGACTCCTGCAAAACGTTTTCATTCCACGTCGCCCCATCAAGCTCTCGCTGGATCCGCTCCTCTGCTATCAACGAGAGGAACGTCTGTACTTCCTCAACAGACCACGAAACAGACATTTTTTGTTGTTAAAAAAAAGGTGCGCTCGTTCAAAACAGTTGCATTCGATCCTTCGCTGGCTGTGCCGATTTAAATCTAGCGTTTCTGTTGTGCTTGTGTCGCAAGTTCAATGACGCAAGTAGACGATTCTCTCCGGCCAATCCGTGATCAGCAGAGTTTACACGTCACGTTTTGGTAACGGTACGGTTCACTTGGAACCTCAACCGAAGTGGTACTGAAAAAAGTACCAGGTACCAGGTACTGTACCCAATGGAAAATCCCCCAAAAGTGACCCATGCCATGCCGTACCATGCAGTGGAAAAGCGCCAATATAGACTGAAAGATTTATGTGTTTCTTAAACTCATTATCCAATTCATTTGAATACACAAATGGAAACCAGGTATCAACATGCCTACCTGTCTTTCTCTTGGGTGGGCACAGTACCGGTGTTGGTGGATCCGGGCACCGCGGGGATGGGTGTGCCTACGGTCCGCAGGTTCTGAATGACAGAGGACAGGAACTGCTGGCTGGCACTTTCATACAGGTCAAAGCAGATCTGATAGGCCATCAGGAGGTTATCATCTTTCACAAGCTTCTCCAATATATCGCTCACAGCTTGAGGGTCGTTGAGGAAAATCAGACACTAAGATGAAAAACAACAAAGTGAGAAAGGAATCTCTGAACGCACAGAAGGATAAAGATCAATCCGCTCAGGACAGGTCACCTGGCAAACGTTAATGAAGTCAGGCTTCTCCAGGTTCATGTACAGCTTCACGAGAACTCTGAGAACATCGTTACGAAACTTCTTGTTCTGCATGAGGGACATGCAGATCTTCAGGCTGTAGGCCAGCAAACCACCAATGTCCTTCTGTGGGAAAACCAAACAAGGTCTGAAATATGGTTCTTAAAGGGATAGTTCACCCAAAAAAGAAAATTCTGTCATTAATTACTCACCCTCATGTCGTTCCAAACCCGTAGACATTCGTTCATTTCGGACAACATAAATTAAGATTTTTGAGGAATTCTGCAAGCTCTCTGAACCCTCCATAGACAGCAATGCAATTACGATGACAAGGCTCAGAAACGTAGCAAGGACAAAGAAAACAAAAAGAACGACTTAATTCAACAATTCGTCTCCTCCGTGTCACCCTATAGCGCCATTTTGGAGAGTATGCAACGTATGTACGCAGATACATTGTTTACACTTTTATCTGAACGTAAACAGCGTATCCGCGTACATACGTTACTTTCCAAAATGGCGCTATAGGGTGACGCTGAGGAGACGAATTGTTAATAAAGTAGTTATTTTTGTACTATTTGCACACAAAAAGTATTCTCGTAGCTTCGTAAAATTACGGTTGAACCCCTGATGGCACATGGATTATTTTACCGACCTCCTTGCTACGTTTCTGAGCCTTGATCATGGTAATTACATTGCTGTCTATGGAGGGTCAGAGATTCAGGGGAATTCACAAACAAATCTTTAATTTGGTCTCGAGATGACAAGAAGGTTACAGAGTTTGGAACGACATGAGGGTGAGTAATTAATGACAGAATTTTTATTTTTGGGTGAACTATCCCTTTAAGATTAATATTCAATTCATGACTCTGCAGATAAATAACATACAGATTCCAGGATGGTTTTCTCAAAGATGTCCAAGCGCCGGGTCTCCAGCGCGATGCCGATGGCTTGTTTGTACATGTGATCTCCTAAGCAGCGCTGAAACATCTTGTTGACGATTCCCTCAAGACGAGGATCGATGCTTTTCTTCTCCTCATCCTCTGGCAGCTCGGCGTTCTCGACACGCAGTTTGGTGTAATGATCGATACACTTGGCTGATGGCCAAAAAGACAATATATTGACACGGGTTGGTAAGATTTATGTTTTTGAAAAAGGTCTCTTATGCTCACCAAGACTGCATTCATTAGGAATGCAACGGATCGGGTGTCAGCCACACCACACGGATACGTTGTTTTTGGTCAAATCAAAGCGTAATTAAATGTAGAAAACGTATCTGTGTGGTGCAGCTGACACAGAACAGCATACGCTGTTTACGTTCAGTGAATAGTCTCTAAAATGGTGCTATGGTGACGCGAAGGAGACGAATTGTTGAATAAAGTTGTTGTTTTTGTTTTTTTTGCATACAAAAAGTATTCTTGTAGCTTTGTAAAATTACGGTTGCACCCCTGATGTCGCATGGATTTTAACTATCTCCTTGCTACGTTTCTGAACCTTGATCGTGTTAGGATCCTTGCTGTCTATCGAGGGTCAGAGAGCTCTCAGAATGCATCAAAAATATCTTAATTTGTGTTCTGAAAAAATAATGTCCTTAGGGTTTGAAACGACACGAGGGTGAGTAATTAATGACAGAATTTTTATTTTGGGGTGGAGTAACCCTTTAAAGCGGTCATGACATGAGAAATCAAATTTGCCTTAATCTTTTGAGATAAGAGGTCTTTGTACCATTAAAACATCCTGCAAGTTTCATAGCTTAAAACCTCCTCCGCATTATAAACAAAGCATTTATTTGATCAAGCTCCAAAAATGGCTCGTTTGGATCTGAGGGGCAAGATGATGTCACAGGTGAACAATCATTTGCATAAACACTGCCTCCAGAGCAAGACAAATAGTCTTCTCACCACAGGCCCCACCCACTGACGTTCACGCACTTAACAGCTGACACTTGTCTTGATTACGCAATGCGACACTCATTTAGCGTCACATCAAAAACAAACAGAAATGACAATCACTGCCGCTATCTTGTCTACACTGGATACATTCTACAGATGCGCGTTCACTTTCTGACACAGTGCAGTGTTTCCCACAGACTTGCACTCTATTTGTGGCAGCATATATACAGTGGGTACGGAAAGTATTCAGACCCCCTTAAATTTTTCACAGACTTGCACTCTATTTGTGGCAGCATATATACAGTGGGTACGGAAAGTATTCAGACCCCCTTAAATTTTTCACTATTTGTTATATTGTAGCCATTTGCTAAAATCATTAAGTTATTTTTTTTTCCTCATTAAATGTACACACAACACCCCATATTGAAAGAAAAACACAGAATTTTTGACATTTTTGCAGATTTATTTAAAAAAGAAAAACTGAAATATCAATATCAAATACCTAAGTATTCAGACCCTTTGCTCAGTATTTAGTAGAAGCACCCTTTTGTCTAATACAGCCATGAGTCTTTTTGGAAAGATGCAACAAGTTTTTCACACATGGATTTGGGGATCCTCTGCCATTACTCCTTGCAGATCCTCTCCAGTTCTGTCTGGTTGGATGGTAAACGTTGGTGGACACCCATTTTTAGGTCTCTCCAGAGATGCTCAATTTGTTTTTAAGTCAGGGCTCTGGCTGGGCCATTTAAGAGCAGTCACAGAGTTGTTGTGAAGCTACTCCTTCGTTATTTTAGCGGTGTGCTTAGGGTTATTGTCTTGTTGGAAGGTAAACCTTCGGCCCAGTCTGAGGTCCTGAGAACTCTGGAGAAGGTTTTCGTCCAGGATATCCCTGTACTTGGCCACATTCATCTTTCCCTCGATTACAACCAGTCTTCCTGTCCCTGCAGCTGAAAAACACCCCCACAGCATGATGTTGCCACCACCATGCTTCACTGTTGGGATTGTATTGGACAGGTGATGAGCAATGCCTGTTTTTCTCCACACATACTGCTTAGAATTAAATCCAAAAAGTTCTATCTTGGTCTCATCAGACCAAGTCCTGACCTTGGAGTCCTTCAGGTGTTTTTTAGCACAATCCATGCGGGCTTTCATGTGTCTTGTACTGAGGAGAGGCTTCCGTTGGGCCATTCTGCCATAAAGCCCGACTGGTGGAGGGCTGAAGTGATGGTTGACTTTCTACAACTTTATCCCATCTCCCGACTCCATCTCTGGAGCTCAGCCACAGTGATCTTTGGGTTCTTCTTACCTCTCTCACCAAGGCTCTTCTCACCCAATAGCTCAGTTTGGCCGGACGGACAGCTCTAGGAAAGGTTCTGGTCGTCCCAAACGTCTTCCATTTAAGGGATGGAGGCCACTGTGCTCTTGGGAACCTAAAGTGCAGCAGAAATTTTTTTGTAACCTTGGCCAGATCTGTGCCTTGCTACAATTCTTTCTCTGAGCTCTTCAGGCAGTTCCTTGACCTCATGATTCTCATTTGCTCTAACATGCACTGTGAGCTGTAAGATCTTATATAGACAGGTGTGTGGCTTTCCTAATCAAGTCCAATCAGTATAATCAAACACAGCTGGACTCAAAATGAAGGTGTAGAACCATCTCAAGGATAATCAGAAGAAATGGACAGCACCTGAGTTAAAATATATGAGTGTCACAGCAAAGGGTCTGAATACTTAGGACTATGTGGTATTTCAGTTTTTCTTTTTTAGTAAATCTGAAAAAATGTCAACAATTCTGTTTTTTTCTGTCAATATGGTGTGCTGTGTGTTCATTAATGAGGAAAAAAATTACTTAAATGATTTTAGCAAATGTCTGCAATTATAACAAAGAGTGAAAAATTTAAGGGGGTCTGAATACTTTCCGTACCCACTGTATATATATGCAAATTCATTCTCTGCCAGCAGGAGGCGCTTAGAGCGTGTTATTTTTTTTTGTATGTTACTTTATGACCCAAACAGTTTCCATTTGCCAGTAACGGCTGTAATCAAATAAGCGCTCAGCTCACAAACGCTGCTCATGCATTACAGGCAAGATGAAATGAAAATTACATCCATAATTTTCTGAAGACAGTCGGTTTCCTTCTTAAATACAGTGATATAAAAACACCCGCGTCGGTTTTTTATTTTTAAACGTGCAGTGCTTGTGTTTATTCAACTAAGTCAAAGCCTTTTTTGAAAATCTATTTGTGGCAGTCAGTTTCGATATTGTGGCGGGCCGCCACAAATAAATCAATGTATGGGAAACACTGCAGTCCACACGCTCGAGTCTGTCGTCAATCGGACAAAATGCGTGAAAGATTGTTCGCTTTGACACGTTTGGTTTAAACGGCTCGTTCACGTCTCGTATCAGAAAGATCTCAGCGTAAGGAACAAGTGGCTTGTTTATATTTAATGGCACCCCGGATCGTGTCAGAGGATTGATCGGAGCATTTTGTCTTGTAAACGAGGCACAGTGTCATGGAGAGTTCACGAAGAGAAAGAAGAGAGAAACATTTGTTTTGAAAGATGAAGCGGTAGCCTACTATATCTGACTGCAGCTGCATCACAAACCGTAAGTAAGTGATTTTATAATGCTTTGTCTGGAAATGACCTTGATCATGTTGTCAAAACACTCAAAACATGCAATAACGAGGGGGCATTGATACTGTTTCCTATGCAGTGACGTTAGCTAATCATAACAGTGGCCGATTACTGACAAGCCTTAAAAGACCCGCTCCTTGAAACCAGGTCATTTTAGAGAGAGGTTCAGGATGAGGGTTGAAAATATTCCTTTTTACACATTTGTTTTTTGTGCAAAAAACTTAAACTTATAAGTAAACCTCAAGGAAATTTATAAAAAAAAAAAATAAAAAAAATTGTTTCATGACCCTTTAAAATACCCTGTTTGGGACGTATTATGGTAAAGCTTATGTTCCCCTGTGGTGAAAATCAAGTTTTTTTATGTTGTTTATTTGTCTGTGTGGTGTTTTTAATATGCTTTTAGACAAACCATGTGCCAATCCATTTATCAACACCATTGCTGAGTATTTTCACCTCAAAACTGTAACCCCCCCAACAATGGCAGCGTCTCCGAATTCCCAAAGGCAGGTCTGAAGAGCACAGAAACGCGAGTTTGACAAACCAACGAGACGTCAACTTGTTTTCAGAACTACGTCACACAATTCACAATAACCAATCGCGTTCAAGTACGGCCTTCATATCCTTAGCAGAGTCAGGTAACTCTGTCGGCTGCACAGCATGGAGGGTCTGGTCGAAGAAGGACTAGCCAGGGTTTAGATACGACCGGTAAAACAGTTACTGTATATTTTTTCGGTAGATGTTCGGTTTAATATTCACCGATTTTCACGATTGTTCATGTGCTGTTAACGGCTTATTTATTTGTATTTAGAACTGCTAACTTGAATAATAACCCACAGCAGCAGTGTAAAAGTATCCCGGAGTCAGATGCAACTCTCCCGCATTGACATCCGCACATCGCGGGCGCGATTTGGAATTACCAACTTGGCTGCATTTGAGTCTTCAAGGCATTTTGAGGACACAACATCGTCAAGTAAGTAGTAAGTAACTTTAACGAATGTTATAGTATTCACTTTAGTTGTCCGCTAGTAAAAACTGTTTTATCAGTCATTATCTGTGTATGAACCAGCGCAAACAGATAATGTTACCTCGCGAAGTTAGCCATCAGTCTTCTTGCTTACGTTGAGCATACCAGCTTATTTCTGGTTCAAACACATACGGCTTAATTAAACCAATATTTCCTCTTGCCATTGCATCGTGTTTACTACAGTTCAGTTAGTGGATCAGGAGGCGCTGGCTCATGGCTGGCTGGTGTGTGACTGAGTGGAGGCGGGGATAATTTGCATATTCATATATCTGCGTATAGTAAATGAGGCAAGGGTGTAGAGTTGCATTCAAGCTATTTTAAGGCATGAGAAAATTATTTTCACAAGGAATTTTTTTTTAAATGTGTCATTTTGATGAATCCAACGATGAGGTTTTAAGAGAATAAAAATTTTGACTACGGGGGGACTGAGAAAGAAACCGGATGCGTGTCAGTATTAGGTCCGTGCATTTGGTCTTTGAAATAGCGGCCCATTAATACCTGCTTCTGTCTGCTAATCAAACAACACCATGTATTTAACTTATGCAGTGAGCACTGTTGTGCTATTTTACACTTAATTACATTTCTGCACCTGAATGCTACTTTTGTAACTGTGTTTTGTTGTATTCATCTATGCTTGTAATTTGTGTAATTATTCTTGTTTTATTACTGACTTTATTAGTTAAGCTGGTAGTTTTTGCTGCGGTATAGAAGTACTTAAAGTTTTCAGTAATAAATGATAAGCAAACTTTTTTTTTTTTTTGGCTGATCCGAAAAATATTTTGTGATCCGTTGCACCATTGGCGTTTATGTGATCAAAAATACAGTAAAACAGTAATACTGTGAAATATTCTAACAATTTCAAGTTGTGACGATGGTCAAAAAACAAGCCGATTTGATGGTCAAATAACATTTCTGATTATAATCAGTGTTGGAGACAACTGCTTAATATTTTTTAAGCTTCTTTAAATGAGTAGAACGTTCAAAAGTACAACATTTGAAATGTCAATCTTTTGTAACACAAATGTCTTTACTATCAAATTTGCTGAATAGAAGTATTAATTGCTTTTAAATGAATTTCAGAGACAGCTCTTCACTTACCAATAATTGTCTCCACATATTCTGAATTGTCACTGACGTTGAAGAGATCTCCAGCACCCAGTGCATAGTTTAAAGACTCCTCAAAAGCTCCGAGGTGGTAAAACACTTTAGAAGCCACCAGCGCAGCAAATTCTCTGCTACAAAACATCTCATCCTCATACAGGACCTCGCTGACGGAGAAAAACTTAGTTCATCACATCACTGGTATCTAAACATTCATATGAAATTGTTCATCACTTTTACACTACAATGGTATTATTGTAATGGCAAAATATTTCTTCAATCAATTTTTGAACAATAACTTATGATTATTAATTACTAATTTTTACACTTTAATAGTATTATTACTACTAACTAATTTTTACGCTTTATTGTATTTTTGAAATAATATTTCTTCTTTTAGCTTTATGATTTAAAAAATATAAAATGAAAATAACAGAATGACAATTATCACAAAATTATAAAAGTAAATAAATAAAGAAACATAACACTGTTACAATAATACTACTGTATTGTAAAAAGACAAGCAATTAATAACAAGAGGAATTATTACTATTCACAATAGAATGTTTTATTTAAATAATAATTAATATATTTTAAATTATAATAATATTCCAATAATGCTACAGTCCTGTAAACCAACTTATTAAAAAACTATGAATACTAAATAAATATCATTATCTTTTCTTTCCTATTATCGGATTACAGACAAAATTCAAAGTAATTATAATAATAGAAATTAGTGTAGTATAAAAATTGTATTTTTACTTTTAATTTAAATTTTAAAAATTAGAAAATCCCTATAAAATATCACTAATTTCACTATTACTATATTATTGCTATTATACAATAAAAATGAGTATTAAATAATAATAATTTTGTTTACAGAACAGCTGTAAAATTACAATATTACAATTGTTTCCCTGAAGATTCATGCTGTTCACATGGGGTACACTTTACATTAAAAAAATAAAATTATACACACATATATATATACACACACACTATACACACACACACACAACAGGTGCATCTCAATAATTAGAATGTCATGGAAAAGTTCATAAATGTTTTTATAACTCAAATTGTGAAACTCGTGTATAAAATAAATTAAATGCACACAGACTGAATAGTTTAAGTCTTTGTTCTTTTAATTGATGATTTTGGCTCACATTTAACAAAAACCCACCAATTCACTATCTCAACAAATTAGAATACTTCATAAGACCAATAAAAAAAACATTTTTAGTGAATTGTTGGCCTTCTGGAAAGTATGTACATTTACTGTACATGTACTCAATACTCCTTTTGCTTTAATTACTGCCTCAATTCGGGCGTGGCATGGAGGTGATCAGTTTGTTGCACTGCTGAGGTGTTATGGAAGCCCAGGTTTCTTTGACAGAGGCCTTCAGCTCATCTGCATTTTTTTATTCTCTTGTTTCTCATTCTCCTCTTGACAATACCCCATAGATTATCTATGAGGTTCAGGTCTGGTGAGTTTGCAGGCCAATCAAGCACAGCAAAACCCATGGTCATTTAACCAACTTTTGTTGCTTTTGGCAGTGTGGGCAGGTGCCGAATCCTGTTGGAAAATGAAATCAGCATATTCAAAAAGAGGGAGAAGGAAGCATGAAGTGCTCCAAAATTTTCTGGTAGATGGCTGCGTTGACTTTGGACTTCAGAAAACACAGTGGACCAACACAAGCAGATGACATGGCACCCCAAATCATCACAGACTGTGGAAACTAACACTGGACTTCAAGCAACTTGGGCTATGAGCTTATCCACCCTTCCTCCAGACTCTACGACCTTGGATTCCAAATGAAATACAAAACTTGCTCAAAACTTTGGACCACTGGGCAACAGTACTACTTCTCCTTAGCCCAGGTAAGACGCCACTGACGTTGTCTGTGGTTCAGGAGTGGCTTAAAAGAGGAATACGACAACTGTAGCCAATTCCTTGACACGTCTGTGTGTGGTGGATCTTGATGCCTTGACCCCAGCCTCAGTCCATTCATTGTGAAGTTCAGGCTGCGGATCTCTTGGTTGGTTGGGAATCTTTTTCTTCCACACTTTTTCCTTAACTCAACTTTCTGTTAACATGCTTGGAAAAAGCACTCTGTGAACAGCCAGCTTCTTTGTCAATGAATGTTTGTGGCTTACCCTTCCTGTGAAGGGTGTCAATGATTGTCTTCTGGATAACTGTCAGATCAGCAGTCTTCCTCATTATTGTGTAGCCTAGTGAACCAAACTGCGAGACCATTTTGAAGGCTCAGGAAACCTTTGCAGGGGTTTTAGTTGATTAGCTGATTGGCATGTCACCATATTTCTAATTTGTTGAGATAGTGAATTTATGGGTTTTTGTTAAATGTGAGCCAAAAACATCACAATTAAAAGAACCAAAGACTTAAACTACTTCAGTATGTGTGCATTGAATTAATTTAATACACGAGTTTCACAATTTGAGGTGAATTACTGAAATAAACTAACTTTTCCACGACATTCTAATTTATTGAGAAGTGACCTGGATGGGTGTGTTACGCGGTATATATATTATATTATAATGGAGATATTATAATATAGATAAATCTCTCACCCCTGCTTAAACAGGTATGAGTTCATGGCAGTTTTATGTGCAATTCTCTTCTAAAACAATCAATGCTACTTACATTTTGTCTACAGACTCTGAAATCTCAGCCCAAAAGTCATTGACAATGGAGTTTAGTTTATGTAGAGCAAACTCCTTTAAAAGAAAAACACAAGATTGTTAATGCCACCTCAGTATAAGCAGCTCTGATGTGTTAGACAGAGCTCATCTGTACCTTGAGCTGCGGCTCGTCTTCATCCAGGAGGGAAATGATACCAGCTGCAAAACAGCAAAACCCCATCAGTACAGTATATACAGTCTGTATATCCGCCTGTCTGTCCTTCCATCCATCCATCCATCTATCCGTCAGTTAACTTATATCAGTCTCTTCTATGTTGTGTTTAATGACAGTGACAAGACAGATCTGCTAAAGAACATCCTCAGACATCCGTTTCAGTCACAAATAACAGATACATGGCTTTGTGACATTTATGCAGTAAAAACAATACTGACACATAACACATCACATGTTTAATAACTCGCGCTAATTTCTTAGTTTCGGTGGCCGATGTAAACTAGCCACTGAAGTCAAAGTCATTAGAAATGACATTAGCAAACAGTTACACTATCACCACTGCTTTTAGGCGCTAAAAGTAGACCATACAAGAGTACATTTATTAGCAGAAAGCACAAATAACGTCGTAGAGCTCGCTGAAGTCACAGATGCGCCGTGCTAGCCGTTAGCTGTGTGACTCAGCTAAATCAAACGCGCTCTTTCTGGTTCACTCACCGGCTGAAGTGATCATGTCTGTCTGTGACCGTCACCGGATCTCCTCCAGCACAACGATTTAAACACACAAACAGCGAGGAGAAGAAGAATAAAGTCTATTTCACTCTCAATGAGGAGCGATCGACTGCTATTACACAACAGCAGCAGCAGCAGCGGCGGAGGCTCAAACTCATCTGACAATGAGCGCTTGTGCGGGACGCGCCGGAACTCTGCCTGAAGATATCGCTTGCTGTTTGATGTAAAATCACATACTGCGGAATACATGGACGTGGCAGTTAGCAGGTATTATAAAAGTTTTCTTTAATGGGTCATAGCAATTATTTTTAAATTCATATTTTAGTTAGGCAAGAGTAAAAAATAACTGTTTCTAGACAGGCTTTCAGGCGGTCAACCCTACAGCGGCTCTTCTTCTCTGCAGTTCGGAGAAGAGCATTTTGAAGCGGCTGGTTTATCTGCCACTCGGTGGTCTAACATGCAGAGCGGATGCATTTCTGTTTTTTAAAGCTGAAAGTTAAAATATAACATAACATAACATATAACATAACATATAACATAACATATAATATAACATAATATAACATAACAACATAACATATAACATAGCATAGCATAACATAACATAAAATAACATGGAACAAATTCCTTTGTTTTTAAATCTCAAATAAAATAAAAACATGGAACAAATTCCTGTTTTTAAATCTTAAATAAAATAAAAACATGGAACAAATTCCTTTGTTTTTAAATCTCAAATAAAATAAAAACATGGAACAAATTCCTTTGTTTTTAAATCTCAAATAAAATAAAAACATAGAACAAATTCCTGTTTTTAAATCTCAAATAAAATAAAAACATAGAACAAATTCCTGTTTTTAAATCTCAAATAAAATAAAAACATAGAACAAATTCCTGTTTTTAAATCTCAAATAAAATAAAAACATGGAACAAATTCCTTTGTTTTTAAATCTCAAATAAAATAAAAACATAGAACAAATTCCTGTTTTTAAATCTCAAATAAAATAAAAACATGGAACAAATTCCTTTGTTTTTAAATCTCAAATAAAATAAAAACATGGAACAAATTCCTTTGTTTTTAAATCTCAAATAAAATAAAAACATGGAACTAATTCCTTTGTTTTTAAATCTCAAATAAAATAAAAACATGGAACAAATTCCTTTGTTTTTAAATCTCAAATAAAATAAAAACATAGAACAAATTCCTGTTTTTAAATCTCAAATAAATAAAAACATGGAACTAATTCCTGTTTTTAAATCTCAAATAAAATAAAAACATAGAACAAATTCCTGTTTTTAAATCTCAAATAAAATAAAAACATGGAACAAATTCCTGTTTTTAAATCTCAAATAAAATAAAAACATGGAACTAATTCCTTTGTTTTTAAATCTCAAATAAAATAAAAACATGGAACAAATTCCTGTTTTTAAATCTCAAATAAAATAAAAACATGGAACAAATTCCTTTGTTTTTAAATCTCAAATAAAATAAAAACATAGAACAAATTCCTGTTTTTAAATCTCAAATAAAATAAAAACATAGAACAAATTCCTGTTTTTAAATCTCAAATAAAATAAAAACATGGAACAAATTCCTGTTTTTAAATCTCAAATAAAATAAAATAAATTAATGAATGAATGGCAACTTTTTATCTCACAATTCATACCATTTTCTCTTAATTCTATAATATCTATCGTGCCGGAAAGCTTCCATAGGACCAAATAAAATTAGAATAAAAAATGTCAGCCTACAGTACACATCTACAGTCATTTTAATAGTTTAATTAGATTGTTTTAATTGAACTTACTTCCCCCCGTCCCCTGGTTGAGAACTGCTGTTTTAAAGTATCCTGTAGGCCTATTTTACGAAGTGAAAAACCTCTCCAAAACGATTCAGTGCGTGAGTGTGATCCGTTCGAATCAATCAGAATGAATCATGAAAAGAACCGACTCAAATGAATCACTCGTTTCCAATACACTGATTCAGTAGTTCAGATTGAAAACAGCCTGCAGACGAAAACAGTCAAGCATGTATGTCCAGTGCATGTTTACATAGAAAATCTATGAAAAGGTACAGCAGAGGAACGCAAAAATGCGTTCTGTGTGAACGACAAGTCATAAAGTACGACCGAGGTAGCCTAATGTAAACTCTTCCATTTTCATTTATTCCCCAATATGGCTTGTATATGTCTTGTTTTCTTCAGAATCACATGAAGGACTCCTGCTTGAAGTACAAAATACCTTATTTATTGGTCAGTCGATGCAACAACTTTGAATTTATTTTATTCAAAAACAACAGTTGATGCAGTAGTCAATCACATTGTTCAGGAATTGTCACATTAGATTGTTTAATACTATTAAACTATCTGTGTTACTGTGATAATAGTGATATATCCTTCTGAGATAACACAAAATGCATAATTTGTAATGCTCTAGCAGCCTTTCATTGCCTTCATCTCTCATGTCTCCAAATCTTCCTGACTGGTAAGTCATAGTGCAAGAGTATATGACCTGCGTAGCACACAGGCACACAGTTTGAGGCTTGTTCTTCATCCATTTTTGGTCTATTTGCAAATTTGCCAATCTGTTGTGGGCCGCATCTGCAGTGGAAGTCCTTCCTCGGTCGCATGTGGATTGGCTGGAAGAGTTACAATTGAGCGATTAGTTGATAGTGAAACAACAGGTTTGGGTCTGAATGCAAAACAACATCCTCATACCTTGCTGCCAACTATTAGTGTTTACGTCAGCCTGTCCTCTGTGCGTCTTTCTGAAAACTCCAGGGAAACTTTTCAGTGGCCAAAACAAACTGCTTTTACCACCAACGGCGCTATCTGCAACATAAAGAGCCATTGAGAAAGGACTCATTAATCGCATTATTTCTTTCTTCTAGGGGCCTCGATTCATTATAGTCTCCCAAATCATGCGATTCAGCCAGAGTTGTGGCCTACATAGTAATCCTAAAAAGCTGAAAAGATGCTAGATGGGCAGCACACTCGGCTATCATGCCACAAACTACTGTCTAGATAAACAGTGCACTGTATTTTTAGGCTATTATGCTAAAAAGGCTGGTGTTTTATGGCAATGATACCCCACAATGCTGTCTAAGTAGGTTCCTCGGGAGGTTTTTAAGAAGATAATTGGCACAAATGCTGTCTAGCTAGGAAGCGAGAAAACAAGTCGGTCCAGACCACATAAGGAGGTCACCATGATGACCAATGGCTAAATGGTTTCTGAAACCAGAATCATACGCAAATGTACAATTTTCGTGCAAATGCATGAAGGTCTACCCCTAAAGCTAACCGTCAGTGGGGCGTAAGCAGATCTACTAAGACATATTAATGAGACCGTACGAATGCATATGAATTCTCGTGTTTTCCAATGCAAGTAAGTGTTCTGAGTAAATAGCGCGAGATGCTTCAAAAGTCACGAGCAAGGTGATCAAATGTGTACGTTTATAGGAAAAACAATGGAAAAGCAGTGCGGCTAAATGCAAACACATGTTGTTGCTATTAAAAATGCAACATGAGGGGGAGTGGAATTTTAAAAAAAAACCGTTAAAGGCCCATTCAAACCAATGATGATAACTAAAACGATAACAATTGTAGCGATTCAGCTCATGGGGAAATATGAATAATTATTCATAACTATTTTAATGAATTACAAATTTTTGATCCGCTGTAGATATTACTTGACCTCTCAGGGGGTCAACTGTCTGTCAATTCTAAGAACCTTAATTTCCTGGTTAAAGGAAATAACATTCTTACTGTACAATTCTACAAAAGCATGTAGCATAAATCTGCATGATTAAGTGACTCCAGTTATGAGCAAACAATGAACAACGTCAAGTGTGATACAAGTAAGACTTTATTAACTACATAAACACTTACACTAGTATAACATACTACATAAACACTTAAACTAGTCTAAAATACTACATAAACACATAAACTGGTCTACATACACATACACACAAACCTAATGTATCAATTCAAAAGAACTAAATCTTAAATAATGTTACGCTATTGAATTTACATTTGTTCATTTAGCAGATGCTTTTATCCAAACGACTTACAATTGGGGAATACATAAAAGCGATTCTCTTAAAGGAGGCAAACAGACACAAGATGTGGTTGTAATACCAAGTTCTTAGACATTGTTCGAATAAGTACAAGCTAGAACGAGAAGGAATAAATAAAGAGAGAATTAAAAAAAAAATCATCTTTTTTTTTTTATGAAGTCAAGTAGCTTAGAAAGAGATGAGTTTTCAGCTGTCACTTAAATTGTCAGGGATTCAGCATTCCGGATCGGGGTGGGAAGATCGTTCCAGCAGCCAGGAGTGGTGAACGAAAATGTTCTGGAAAGTGGTTTTGTGCCTCTCTGTGATGGTACCACGAGACTTTGCTCACTAGCGGATCTCAGACTTCTGTAGGGGATGTAGATTCGTAGTAGTGAGGGGAAGTAGGCGGGTGCTGAGCCTGTGGCTGTTCTATATGCAAGCATCAATGTCTTGAACTTGATTCGGGCCGCAACCGGTAGCCAGTGCAAGGAGATAAAGAGAGGTGTCTCATCTGTCTGAAAGAGAGGTTTGATGCAATCTGAAAGTTCAAGTTGATCTTTGCTGAAGTTGATTGATGAAAAAGAACCAGTCTGAGTCAGAGAATCTTGGTGAATGGAAAAGTCAAGGCCGAAGGCTTGGCACAAAACTTAGGAAGTCCTGGAGCGTTGGAGCTCACATCTTCTCAAAACCTAACAGAACCACCGACTCTGGGCGGGTCACATGAAGTACGGCCTTTAAAGCCTGCAAAGATTCACGCCTCGCAAGACGCTTGTCCAATGAGAAAGGCCGGTATCCCAAGTGGTTTTGAGATACTGGGGAGTTTTATGACTCTTTTTGTGAGAGCATGGTAATTTGCATATGGAAATTGAATCAAAATTACTAAAGATTATAGAACACTAATATATTGCCTATGTACCAACATATAATATACACTCTCGTTTAGATCATCAGAAGGCGAATTCAAAGATACTAAATGTGGTAGGATTGCATATAGGTAAAATGACAGGAATGAGTGTTTCCATCATAAGCCTGCATAAAACAGATGACCTGACGGATATGTGTGTTCATTCAAAGAAAGGTTTTCTATGAATTAATTAGTAGAAAAGTCAATTTATACTGTGCATTGTGCCTCTTGCTATGGAACATGCAGTGATTTTCCCTACTTACATTCCATTAGGTCGTAAATGGCTATGGTCTAGCAAAGGTGTCGTGGTTGCCATGGTAATCAGTGGCCTGTGGTCATTCGCAGACATCCTGGCGCCCAGTCTATTTGGTGAGGGGTCTGTGACGACTTGTTAATCTAATGAATAACTGATTTGTCTGATTGGTCCAGACGCTACACAATGAAGGTTTAATTATCATCCTAAATCTGTGAGTGTAGGGAAGTTCACGCTACAGCTATACGGATAACGACAGATACTGAGAACAATATTGTTTTAATCACTTTCAGTGATTTTTTTTTTCAGCTGATGAACGATAAAAACTTTGACAGCCAATCAGAATCAATCCTGCTTTAAAGAGCTCAAACATTTAAAGTGGTAGACGGCAAAACGGCAGGGCGTGCTTATAATACACAGAACAATATTGTGCGTTGATGTGGACACACATATAATATAATTATCATTATAGTTATCTTTTTAGCTATCGTGAATGGTCTAAAGACTTTTTTTAAATTGAAGTTCAGTGCTGTGTTTTTAGAATGCAAGTACATGTGTGAAATGCTGCAAAAAGACACAAGTGCGATGGTTAAGTGTACATAGAAAAACTATTTTACAATTTGGCGAATTGATTCGTACAATCTCAGTCGTGCATTTTCGTACAATCTGCTTACAGGGTGGGGTTCAAAAAAAACAAAAAAAACAAAAAAAAGGGCGGGTCCATTCATGCTTTCAGTTTTTCAAAAAAATCATAAAATCATCATCCCATCATACAAATTCATACGAAATCGCCTTGTCGCAAAGTAGTTGCGTTTTCACATGAAATCATGTTGGAGTGATGCCCAACAGAACAGGAGTCCACTGGCTTGGCTCTCTGACCTGCAGACATTGAGCTCTTCACAGCCATGCAGGTGTTCCACCTGATCTCCTGCAACACATCCGGGGACTTTGTGACGTAACGTCCGGTCCATATGGCCTGTGGGGGGGTGGTTAGTGAACACTGCTCGCAGTGATCGATCCAGTAACTCCACTGAATCGAGACTCACTGATTGATCACAGTCGGAGTGAACGAGTCCCAGCAGAGCAGGACGGAGCGCGTCTCTCTTTATCCGCGCTCTCACGTCCTTCAGGATCTCCCTCAAACACACCTGGTTCTCTATGACACGCATAATCGTGTTTGAAGATGAATATGATCACGGAGCATTTAATGGCTCTCTGCTTTCTGCCGATGATTCGGTTTGAGCTCACGGTTTTGTTCTGGAGTGGATCTGGTTTCTCGCTCTTGCAGTGATCGTAGGAACTCGGTTCGGATCAATATGTGTGCGATTGGTCAGGGCTGCACACGGTTGTTTGGATTTTGATTTCGCCGTTGCTGTTGCCGGTGTTGTGCCAAATTCTGCACCCCTGCCAGATTATGCACCCCCTCGTTGAAGTCGTTACCCGATTGCCTAATCCCAACCCCACCCCTAATTCTAACCCCTCCCCCACACCTACACCTAAACCTACCAATACTAGGGGGTGCATAATCTGGCAGGGTGCAAATTTTGGCACTACACCGGTACAGTCACTGGTTTCTTTGCGCTCCCCGTTATTAAACATATCAGCAATGAAGTCTTGTAATGTGCCGGTGTCTCCATCAGGTCCTCTCACACCGCCGATTAAATGAATGTTACTTTTTCCACCGATTTGATGCAGAATTTGTTGGAATGGATCATCACGCTCGCTTTCTGCAGCCATTACCGTCTTCACCGGACACCTCGTTTATTTCTTTACAATAAGACAAAGTTGTCCACACACAAAACTTATTTAAAAAACTCACTCGAGAGCATTCTGACGACGAGCTCTCGCAGTGACAGTGAACATGTCTCTGCCTCGTGTGTGGGCGGGGTTTATTTACACAAGATTGACAAGCTCGCTGTGAAGGTGGAAGTGGTACGTGTCTTCTGATTGGCTGAGCACGTGCATAGGCGGGGCTTATGCACACATGATTGACAAGCTAGTCGAACGAGTTAAAGAGGTGAAGTTCCTCTGATTGGCCAAGCACATCTATGGGCGGGGTTTACGAGACGATAGCGTTGAAGGTGAAATCTTTATGATTATTAAGTACTTTTTATTTTGTAAGTTCCTCTTAATAGAATTTCAACAGTGATTTCAATTTAAATAGTATCTACACTGTAAAAAATGCTGGGTTGTTTCAGCCCAATGTTGGGTCAAATATGGACTAACCCAACTGTTGGGTTAAAAAGTTAATTTAAAAATCTAACCAAAATGTAACCCAACAGTTGGGTTAGTCAATATTTGACCCAAAGTTGGGTTGAAACAACCCAGCATTTTTTAGAGTGTATAAATAACTAAATAGAGGGCTATCAAAATCTCTGATGTCTTTTCATTGTTTTTTTTGCTCTCTGTTTATACAGTCTATGGTTTTTCCTCAGTATTTTGAAACATATATATAGCCTATACACAGTGTCTGGATTATTTAGATTATTATGGCATGGTTTTATAATTTGTATTTATTAAACTTACATTATGTTACTATTGAATTTTTCCTTAATTCAAAACTTAAAATAATATGTCAGCCTTCGAAATCTCTATATAGACATTTATATTTAAACAGCTCTCTTCTGAATATTAAAAAAAAAAACTAGTTTTGTAATTAATGATAAACCAAAGACATCCTTCTGACCTTTAACCAGCTCTGACTATTTGCATTCTACTTTGCATTTTTTTTATCAAATAAAGTATGATGAAATCCCTGTAATCATTAATTTAATCTGATGTGTAATGTTATCATGTTTACTATTCAATGTTCACTGTGTCAAATCCATTAACACATACTTAGTGATTTTAATAAAAGTCAGACATATGTGTGTAATAATTCCATTATTCAACTGCTCAATAGCATGCTGTGAAATACATACATTATAAAGTTATAACTATATAGTTATAATTATATAGTAAGCTATTTATTGGATTTAATGACAAAATATGTCATTATCAAAATATGAAGTCTTGTCTTCTTAAAACTCTTATCCACTAATTCTGGTCAGAGCAGATTGTGAATATTATGACTAAAATATGATGAAAGTTAGTCATTTAAATTACGGCAGATTTTCAGTATGAGGAAATTACTTTGAAAACACTCTTCAGAGAAGAGGAGATGAAAAGCTTGGTACGTTTATAATCAATATCTGTCATCTATATAATCTTGATGAATTAGAAAAGATCAGAAAGAAGGACAGAAAAGAGGTTACACTTAGAAATAAAGAAACGTGAAACAATTTCAATTACTTTGGTTTTTAAAACACAAGTACATATGACCAGAAAATTAACTGATACTTCATTACCAAATACCTTATCATAAGAGAACAATGAGTTTATTTAGGTTTCTTTGAATTTCCCATCGCTGACTCCGGTTAATCTGCATTTTTAACCTGCCAAGTAGTTCCACAAGCATTTAAACAATGAGAAGCATTTACCTGATCTTTTAAACCTGCGTATTGTTACAAGTGTGACTTCGCTACTCCTAGTTAGATGGACACATCTGGTGTGAGTTGTAGGGTTAAAGCTAGACAGATAAAAAACGTACAAAGTGTTACAGCCCGGTTGCAAAAACAAATGATGAGAAAGTGGATCTTAATACAGCAGTATTCTTTTTATTTACATAAAACTCAGGAACTAGAAACAAGTATAGAATAGCCAAGTCACAAGCAATAAGACGACTTGAAAGAAAACTCAGCGCTTAAATGGACCAATCAAACTAATAATCCAAGTAAAAAGAAATGAACTGTAGGTGTGAAAATCAATCAAACAATGAGTAGCCAAGGAAAATAACTGCAAACTTGGTCACGGAACAAAAACATGTGATACAACCACCCAAAACCAAAACTTTTATTTAAAATATTTCAAGTACTCATTTTTGACTTGTTGTTTTAAAAGACTTCTAGTTATCTAGCTAGTATAATGGCGCGTTCAAGTCATGTCGGATAGATCGTATTTACGAGTTGAACGCACATGAACGCCACCACAAAGTCGAGTGGGAAACTCGAAATTTTCTTTAAGCCCCGAGTTTCCGAGTTGGGGTCGTGTCAGTGAGAAACATGGCTGAATCGATGGATGCAACGTCTGTAGTTGACAGTAATTTTTTGTTTAAATTGATAGTTTAGTTGTCCTATAAACTTAAATTGGTCATGTTCTTGTTACGCAGCTAGTTAATGAAATCCAAGTAAAAAAAAATTATATTATTTTTGCACCTATAGGTGAAAAATCTTTTGATTTGCCATGTTGCATGTTGCATTTAGCGCTTTTGAATGAAACAATAGATCCCTATGGGGCTATTCACACCAGGCACGAAAATGCGCAAACAAAAACAAGGGCTGTATCTGAAATCGCACCCTATACCCTCATTCACTATTCCCTACATTAGGCCACTCATACAGTTCTCTTGAAGGAGTGAATGAAAACGAGCGAGTTAATTCGGACACTGAGTAAACCGGAAGGACTGCCGCTTTTGCATAGTTTGTGCTTGCTGTTTATTAATCATTTGAAACTGGCAAACTAGCAGCTCCAGTAGTAAGATTAAAATATTTATGTGTTATAATGATTTACACTTACCCGCGCAAAAAGTTTTTGGTAATATTTTAATGTTTTTAAAAGTGTCTTATGATCACAAAGGCTGCATTTATTTGATCCAAAGTAGGCCTACAGCATAACAATTTAATTTACAAATACAAATAAATGCAGGCGATTTTTTATTTTTTATTTTTTTTTAAATATTAAAAATCTTACTGTGCGAAAACGTTTGACTGCTAGTGTTGCTGTGTGTATTGCGTATATTACGCCGTGGACGAGCACTTCAGCTGCAGGCGCCATCTTCTGGCGAGATGTGGGAATTCATACGGTGCACGACTTTCACAGTGCATTATGGGTATTTTCTAGCCGCCGGGTGTGCACTAGTTGTACACTCGTTTTTGTGGAGCATTGTGGGATTGTTATATTTGTTATGTGTTGCACTGAGATGTCCACTATTATTGCGGGACACCACTAAAAATGTCTGTAAACCTGTTTTTTTGTGTTTTTATTTTTTAAACGGTCGGAAGGGGTACCGGCCAATTAGATTTAAGCTACGATCCACGTGCCCAGAGCAGGCTGTCTTGTTGATGAACAATGGAGTGAATAACGGAGTAAGTCTTCTTATTACACAGTCTATCTTGTAAAACTTATCCACATATCTTCATGGCTGGATAAAAATATACTTGTTCCAGCTTATTAACTATAAGGACCTAAGCTTCTCAGCAGTATAAATTTATAACGTGTGTTAATGGCTTCAGTATTTCTGTTTTCTCCTGATACAAACAATACTGTGGGCAAACTCATCATTGTTCAGATTAAATCTAATTTCCTGACCTTAACTAGAAACAAACAACATGTAATAATTGATAATAAGTCAGAGACCATAGATAAGAACCCAAAGTGGTGGCCGGTGGGCCAAATCTGAATTTTTTCCAGCTCTCAATTGATTTGAATGAAATAGCTGCTCTGCCTGATAAAAGATTCCCAAAAATAAACCAGCACTGATCGTGTCATATCTAATATTTTTATGCCCATGTGTCTTGCACAGTAAAAGAGAAATTGATTATGAAAACATAACCTTCATAGAAAAATGGACTATGCTCTTAATCTCCCTGCTTAACCGATGTGTCTCATTTATTGTCTATTGTGCTGGTAACCACTGAAGCTGCATACATGCAAACAGTGTGACTATGTGTGGTTCAACAGACCGTGAGTCAGCATCCTCAATCCTGAACATCATCGACTCAAGTTCATTCTGAATTCACACCAGTTGCTCTGTTGTCACTCAGGGGCGTGTGTCAGGAGTTTATTTTGGAGGTTGGCAGAAGGGTGCGTGGGGTGGCAAGATAGGAAGAACAGGGTCGGTGGGGGGCAAGATCAGAACGAGGGGTGGCTCTAGGCTTGCCACCGGTACGCAATGTACATTTGTTGAGGGTATGCAAGATCAGTGTGTCACCTTTGTTACTCTATCCCTAACACCATCCACAGAAAATTTTCCAAGTCAATCAGGGGGAATTAAAAGTGACAAGATGCGAAACCCCCTTTAACTTATGATGGCCTATATTGCTCACATTTTAGTTTTTGGGGATTTACAAACAAAGAACAATACCAACACTTATTAAAATGAAAAGCATGATATCAACTCACATCTATGTCGATCCATTTCCGTTCTGTCTCTGCTGTTGATTCACTACAACTAGAGTTAGTATGAAAGAACTTAAATGAACACCAAATAACAAATTATCTCAAATTTAAAAATCTTTGTTACTATTATGACAACATAATATTTACTATAGCTTTGGGCCTTCAATCTCAATGACTCAACAATCAACACTTGCCAAAACAATTAAAATATTACATAATCATTTGCTTGAAACAAGCTTAACCACTCTACCACTACAAGTAGGCACAGGCTTGCGATGGGTTTGGTGCTGTACATGAATGCATTTGTGAGGAGCGCGACGGTGTGTCAATGTCGGACCGTTGTGACGTCTATCTACTAATTGGTGAAGCTGTGGGTTAATCACTTAAAAACCCAAAAATTTTCGCTAAAACTTTTCTGTATTTAAGCAACTTTATTGATAAATCACAGGACAGCGTTGACAATAAGTTTTTGTTTCTGTGTGCATGATTTGTATGTTCTCCGACTTTCAAAAAAATCCTTGCTTTAGTCAAAATCACGCTGCTCCTCTCCTCACTCTGCTCTCATTGCACTCCGATCCCTTTACTCTGCTTCAGGGTGGCAAAGCTCATTTTTAGGTTGGCAATTGCCACCTCGTGCCCCCTTGTGGACTCGCCCCATTGTCACTAAGTCTTACATTTGTTGATCACATACACTACTGTGGGGTCATTAATATTTTTTATGATTTGGACAGAATTTTAATTGTGAAATATTGCAATTTAAAATAACTATTTTCTAACTTAACATATTTCACTTTTTTGATGGCAAAGCTGATTTTTTTTTTCATCTTCAGTATCACATGATCCTACAGAAAACATTCTGATATGCTGATTTGCTGCTCAGAAACATTTCAAAGGTCTTCATATTGATTGAAAATATGCTGCATATTTAAGTGTTTGAAAAAGTGGAAGTGAATTTCTTTTTTTAAGATTCTTTGATAAATACAAAGTTCAGAATAACAGTGTATTTAAAATAGAACTCTTCTGTAACATTATAATGTGATTTGTATTGCATTTAATGCATCTTTGCTGAAAAAAAGTATTTAAAAATCCTATTTTTAAAAAACATCTTACAAGACCCACACTTTTGAATGGTAGTGTTACTAGTGTACATGACTTGCAATCTCAAATATACTTATAATTCATTGAACCTAACATGAAAAATATTATTACTATTATTTTTTATTAGATTTTTTTTTGAGGAAATCTAAAAAACTTGTTGCTAACCAAAAACCAAACAAACTAAAACACGAATTATCATGTATTTGTGGGGACAGCGAAAATACTGGAAAATAAGTAAAAATTGGAAACCACTGGAGTTTGAATACCACAGACAGAAAAAAAACTAGACTTTGTTAATGCCATAAAAGGAAGGAGGACTACAGAGAAAATATTTTCTACTGTTTTATCAAATTTTTTCGTATGTAAAGGACGGATATAGAGTTTTTTTTACTATGTCAGTTTATATTGTCAAAGGTGCAGTCTTTAGCAGATCCTCCAGTTCGTCTGCAGTTACCAAATTTTGTAAAACAATTGACTTAAAAAATAGAATAAATAAATATAATAATGAGAACGTTTATCAAAAATATATGTTAATTGAGGGTGTGAAGTCATTTTTCTTCTCCAGCCAGTCCTCTTGAAAGAATTTATGGACCATATTTTTTTACTTGAATGTCTCTGACTATTTTAATCATTTCAGAAGAAGCCCTGACCTAAACCAATCAGCAACTCAAAAGTAAAAAACAGCACAATTCACGACTCATAAATGACTGAAATTACGTGTTAAAAAGCTGGATAATATGTTCTTAGCAATAAACTGCCAGATATATCAGTTACAATTTTGGTTGAGAGCAGAAAATGAACATCATGTGGGAATTAAGCACAAAACAAGTCAGTTTGACACAAGGAGCAAAAAATGTCATGCCACCCTCATTAGTGAAGCAGCACTACAGGATGACTGACGCAAACCTGATGTAACAGCAGTGTCTGAATGAGCTTAATGAACACACAAGTGTGACTTGTGAGAGCTTCAGCATTGGCACATGCTCAGCACTCATGTGTATTAGTGAATGCGATGCCCTCACCAACAGATGACCGCATAAGGACACTCCAAAGTGTGTGTGTGCTTGTGTGCTTGTGTGAGTGTGCGTCTTTGCTGATGGGGGTGGACAGGGGGAGTTGACAGATTTTCGTTCTTCACAGCCTAAGAGGGACACTGGGGGGATTGATGAAGGGGGGCTTGCTCTTCAATCCACTACTTGGCTCAGTTCCAGCAGGTTTCAAAGGTGTTGTACACATGTATTCAAGAACCGTCAAAGCTGTCCAAAGGATTTGTTAAGGTTCATTAATCAAGCTTATTACATAACGTTAATGCAATTTCCTACACAACCTCAGTGATGAAGTCAAAATGAAAAATGCTGCTGCTGATTATCTACTGAGAAATGTATTCATAATATGTTGAGTGTGTGAGACCCTAAATAACCCTACATGTATGTTAAATAACCCTATATGACCATAAATAAGTCAGGGCTACACTTTTACTACATTATTTCCCTGTTGATTATTACCCTTGATATTTGAACTGCAATTATTACAATTGATAGAATTTACATTAAAAGGTAAACAACTCATTTTAGTTGTTAAAGCAGTTCACCCATAATTATTATTATTTCTTCATGTTCTGCTGAAGAAATAAAGTCATATGTGTTTTGAAAGCCATAAGGGTGAATAAATGATGAGAGAATTTTCATTTTTGGATGAACTATCCCTTAAAGATATTTATTTTATGTAGGGCAACTGCATGTCATATTCTTTATGCACACTACCGTTCAAAAGGTTGGGGTCAGTAAGCTTTTGAAAGAAAGAAATTAATGATTTTATTCAGCCACAATGCATTAAATTGATAAAAATGGACAGAAAAGGCATTAGAATGTTACAAAATATTCCTATTTCAAATAGATTTTATTACTAAAAAAAAAACATCGATAATATTTAGAAATGTTTTTGAGCACCAAATCAGGATCTGAAGGATCATGGGAAACTGAAGACTGGAGTAATTATGCTGAAAAATCAGCTTTGCATAAAAAGGAACCCTAAAAATCTTAAAAAATATGTTAAAAATAGAAAAAAAAAAAAGTAATTTAAATTGTTAGAATATTTCACAACATTACTGTTTTATTGTATTTTTGACCAAATAACTGCCTTGGTGAGCATAAGAGGCCTCTTTCTAAAACATTAGGATCCTATACACTAAAAACAAGCTGACTGACTTACAGGAGCACACCTAAATGGAATGCTGTAATTTACACATTTCAAGATTTATTAATTCCAGCAACTATAATCGAAAATATTTTTAACTATGCACCCCTTCTTCTGGTCTATTCATTTTACTTTCCAGGCCCCCTAAGTTAAAATTGTTTCACCAAGTTGCTTTTGTCACCTTAATGAAGTGATAATGAAGTTCAAAATGTCACTAATCAATTAAAGAATCAATTAGAGAATTCATAATGAGTCCAGCTGTTACTCACCTATAGTGGTGATGACAGTCCCTGCAAAGAAGAAGGAGCTGCTGAGGTCCCACATGCTGCTCTCATTGGAGGGGTGACCTGAGGGATTGACCCCGGCCCGGATAGCAAACACCACTTGCTGTGGATGAGAAAACAGGTCAGGAATCATCTCCAAAAATTATACAAACCACTACAATCTTAAACTAAAAATGCGGGAAAATAACACTTCTAGAAAAGAACTTTTAGGAATAGAAACCAGAAATATAAAAAGTTATCATTTACTCCCTTACCATGTCATACTGACTCCATATTTTCTTTCTTTGTGAAACACAAAAGGAGACATTCTGCCTAGTACCTCCCATCATGTTTCACAAAAGAAAGAAAAATATTACAGGGTCAGAATGACATGAAGGTGATCAAATGATGACAAACGCTCAGCAGGCAAAAATATTACATAAATATACAGGACATGTTTATTTAGAAACTGACAGCTATACTGACAGCTATATGAATCATATTCAACAATGCTAATTCCAGTACAAGCCCAGCTGCGATTGTGTGTAACATGTTTAAATCTAAAGCAGACTGCATGTCTCTGAATGAACAGGATGACTGGCTCCAACTGCCTACATTCAAAGCCTCAAACAAAGACACGGATCTGTTCTTTATCAGTCTTCCACAGCATCTCTGGATTTTACGTCACACATTACCGAGTCAGCTGGGAGTTAAGACAGAATTTGATCTGTAATTTCATTCACTGTCAAATCCGTTATAGTAAATGGCTGCCTTATCAAATGTGTGTGCCTGTGTTTGTGCAGCAGGGATAATATTACACTTCTTGTATTTCTTGTGTTTCAGATTGTGCCTATTTTTCTAAAGAAAGGATCTTGGCGTAATTGAGATCGATATTCCTCCTTCTCTGATCACTGTGTTCCCTGAAGACCTAAAGTGACTTAGTACTAGCTGGGATTGATTCCAAACCTAGGGAATGTATGGCTCATTAAAGAGTTTTTTAAAAAAAAAAATTTACCACTGGGTAAGTTAAAACTTTAAAAACTCAAATTACTCAAAGAGTAAGTGGAAGTGGAAGGTTAAAGCTTTGCTGGAGTTGTTTTGTTCTCATTTCATAAGTATGCATATTTTAGAAACCAAACTAAGTGAAGGACAAAAAGTGGAGCTGTCCATGGTCCTTAACTCGTAGATGACTCACTATTTCTCTCCCTCTAATACACATGACTTGGGGTTCTACAGTACATGTACATGATGCAAGAATGTATTATGGTCATCTCGTCACAATTGCGTGATATAATGTCCAAATAACAGAACATCATACTGCAAAATTGAAAAAAAGTTGCAATTACAAGATGCATGTTGTATAAAAAATAAAATAAAATAGTTGCAATTATAATAAAATAAATGTTCAAATAATGGTAAATTGGATAACAAAACTGAAAAATACATTTGCGATTATGATAAGTAATGACCAAATAATGAAAAATTTTACATGAAAAATAAAGTTGCAAAAATGTAATGACCAAATTGTGAAACATTGAAAAATGGAAAATAAAGTTGCAATAATAAGATGTAATGTCCAAATAATTGAAAAACTGCACTGCAAAGAATTTTAAAAAGTTGCAATAATGAGATGCACTTTACCATTATTTGAACATTACATTGCAAAATTGAAAAATAAAAGTTGCAATTATGACATAAAATGTACAGATAATTGGAAAAAACGCATTGCAAAGATTAAAAAAGTTGCAATTATGAGATAATATCTAAATAATGGAAAACTGAAAACTGAAAAATATTCATTCCATATTACCGCCATATTCTCACAGCCTAGAAATTTGTAGTAAAAAAATTAAATAAATAAATACATAAAACTGGGCACATTTTCACAAAGCAGTTCTTGAGAAATGTAAACACTTTCAAAAACATCTGCACATGAGTGTGCAGGTTCTCCTGGCCTATATACTGTATAGCAAGGATGCTGTAAGACCCCTCAGCGTATCCCATCTGCTCCCCAACGCCTCCTGCTCCCAGCTGGCTGCACGAGAGCTCAGACAAAAGTGAGAAACAAAGAGAGGCCATTCATTCTGTGGGGAAGTTTTCCTGTTTGTGAACACCTTCCAAGTGTCGGCACAATCACCACTGGACTTGGACTGTTGGCAGCAAAGCAACTTGGCAGGAATGAACATTTGTTCAGAGGTGTGTGAATGTGAGCGTCGTAACACCAATAATCAAGAGATGGGAAGTAGGTGAATGCAGTGTGTTGGAATGTAATTTATTGTAAGAGCAAGGGGGAGGGGTGCTAGAAAATGGGGAGGGGTTGGAAAAGGTAGAATTATGGGCTGTCAGAGAACTGCAGGAATGGGATAGGATGTTACTTTAACACATCACAACACACTACAACTGCACTAGAAGTATGCAAATCATAAAAAAAGAAATATTCTCCAAATATAACATCAAATAAATAAGCGGCGGACACGGGGGGGGGCAGCGGGAACAACTAATTTTCGGATGCAAAGCAGCTTCCATCCAAAGTTGCAAATTTAAATGTTAATGTATTAATAAAATCTTATTTATTTACATGTCAAAAAACATATTATGACGAAAGGAGCACTTCCATCCCAAGTGTTCATGATTTTATGCACATTTAAGAAATTTGATTCACATTCTGTTTTTGTCAAGATTCACATAAAGACATGTGGATGAAAACCGTGCTAATGACACACAATCATCCAAGACCTTTAAATTGCTACCAGAACAATTTAGTACATTTTGCAGCAGACGATAAACTCTGCACTTATAAAATGTCACTTTATATTCAAACTACTTCTTGCACAAAGGTAAATACCACAGACAGCTAATTAGTGATGTAATGCCAAGAGCAGATTTAATTTCCACACAGGTGAAATAGTGTTAAGTGAACTCACTACAACTAATTTAAAAGAAAATTATAACAGACCCGACTGCCAGCTACCTCAATTTGGAGAGCAGATAACGTGTATATATAGTTGTAAGCCTATGAATATTACAAAAATACAGTCAAAACAGATCAGATTGATCTGAAATGTTTATGATTTCGGCATTACTATCTTTTTAAGAAATGAGACTGCATCATTCTTCAGAAACAGAACAACATGCACAGAACAATCTATGTCCAATTAGTGTTTTCTGGCTCCAATTAATCAGATTACAGACCATTTCTGCCAACTTCCGAGCTGTCATTATTGATTTTGGCAAAGATTAGTCTATTCTCCTAACATCCTGCAGACAAAACTACTATATGCTTTGAATCAATATCCAGAAGGCTATTTTTTACCCATACAAACAGATACTGTGAATTATCATTTCAAGCACACAGGTAAATAATTGGAGTTTGTACCTTGACCAGGTCCTCCAGTTCAGAGACGTTGACACAGGTATGCCTTGAAAGGAAGTTAATTTTCTCTTGCATGATGAGGTACTTCTGAGAGCTCTCCTGGGGCTGTTCCAGGGCTTTGAACACCGTGGCTCCGATTATCAGATACAGAACAACCAGCAGGAAGATTGCCACTACTGTTTTCCACTTCATTACGGTGGTTATGGTATCACAATCATCCCCCGAGTTATATACAATGGGCTTGGAGGAGAACGACAGCCGTGGTTTGGTGTTGTGTGTGGCTGATTTAGGATCTAAAAGATCAGGCGCAGCCACTGGGGCGAACAAAGAGAGAGAGAGGGCAAGGCAGAGCGAGAAGAGAGAGAGAGAGAGAGAGAGAGAGAGAGAGAGAAAGAGATGGGTTATAAAAGACAGCTGTAATTTTAAAGAAATGACTGCTGATGAAGCTTTAGTAATTCTCTAACTATCAGTATTTCAATTTAAAGAGTTCTGCTATGTTTATAGATATTTCTAATATTATTTTTCTATGTGTCTTTGTACATGAATGAAAACACATTCATGTTTTTTACATGGAGCCGTTAATAAATAATAGCAGCTATAAAAAACACAGACAGCTGCAGGGTTTAAAAACAGTGATGAATACGATTTAGATTATGGACGTACATTTATAGCTTGTTATTATTCTGAATCAAAATCATTGAGTATTTTGAGTTTGTACACTGGGAACATTGTGTTCATGATATATGTTCAAACATTTGACTGATTATTTCTAATTGCAAGCATTTACACAAGAACATCATAGAAGAAGTGAAACTGGCCCTTCATCCGTGAGGAATTTCATTTGTTTCTTTCTCCCCTGACTTCTGCAGTGTTCCAGCCAAGTGTGAAAAGCCTCTCTAGCAAACCAGTGATAGTGAACGTAATGTTCTCCTCGCTAGTATCCAGTATGCAGTGCGTGGAGGTATGTTTCGCAAGGCAACACAAGTTTTAGCACTAATTTAGAGCTGCAGATTTTCCCTCTGTGCATAATTCAGACCTCAACGCTTATTAAGGATCTGTTAGTTATGAAGCCCCCGAGGGCTCCAGCAACGCATGTCCACTTTTTCATTCTGTTCCATTCATTCTTTTTAACACATGCAGATCCATTTAAATCAATTATCTTTTGTGTTTTGAAAATGTTTTTGTTCCCATTTCCAAACTTAAAACAACATAAATAATATTTGGACTGTTTTACATTGAACCTAAAAGGTGATATTAGTAAGACAAGTCATTATATCACATTAAAGAATTTATTATTTTATGATAGGCAGTGCTGTACTGCAAAACTGATTGCAGTAATATTCCTCCTACAAATCTGGAAACATGTCAAAGTTGTGTGGGTGGTGTGGCGCTGTGATACATAATCTGAGCGGGTCACTGAAAGGTTACAGGTTCAGACCCTGCAGAATGCAATCCAATAGCCATCACCATTGCAGCAAGTGTATTGCAATGATCTCACACTGTTTTACGTATTTACAGTTATATTTCACCTTTATCTGCTTTCAATGATACTGAATTCGAGCTACTTTATTAATATTTATAATTGTATTATTTATTTTTAGGAAACACCGTGATTTTACAACCGATTCTACAATCATATTGCATTTAACGTTCTCTGGCCAAATATCTATAATTTATCAAGATGACTACCGTTTAGAATATATGCCTAGTCGTTATGAAGAAAGAACTTCAAAAAGATTATAGATAGATATATATTAATATATGATCTATATATATATATTAGTTTTGTATTTTTATTTTTTGGTGATCGTTACCAGTAACAATTATGGTTACATTTAGAAAAGAATTTAAAGCAGACCATATTTTGTAAGTCCCACAAAACATAATCAGGATCTGACCCTGGGTTAAGCATCATGCGCAAATGTAGGCTACTATGCAACATATGATAAACAATTCAATTATGCAAACAAACACTGCGCACTTACTACTTTGTCAGATTTCTTCTTCCTGCTGTTCCTCATCAGCTGTCTTGAGTGCTAGACCACTTGACTTGTCTTTCCGTTCTTCTCAGGAGCTCACAGGTAAAAACAGGATGTTAATCATGGCACCAAACGCACTCGCATCCCTCCGTCTTCTCTTCTGGACTATCATGCCTCTGTCCAGTTTTAAATCTCCACGCGAGCAGTATCTTGGAATCCAGCGCTGGATTTCGTGTTTGAGTAAGCACTGAAGTGAGAAGGGAGTGTCCAAAGGGGGCACACGGATAATTGGACGGGCTGTTCTCATCATGAGCGGGCTCACTGTCCGTCTCCGCGCTCTCCGTGTGGTCGCAAACTGTGGGCAGGTTTCAGGATTTCATGCGCGTCACATCGCATGCCTGTCAGAAACAGCCCGAGGACTCGCGAGGAATTGAACTATTCTGGTTCCGATTCTTCTGAACGATTCCAGCTACTTTTGAGGAGTACACATTTGAAAAAGACCCTCGGCAGCTTGTTGATATAAGATTCAGATTTCAGCAAAGCAGATAAAACAAACAAGTATAATTACAAACCATCTCTAGAGTTTTCGGCGTACATGACAAATCAACAATTGGTTCATTTTAAGACAGAAATTACGAAACTAAACTTGTGGTTAAGTAAACTAAGTGAGTCTGATTATTTCAGAAATTGGTCTGAGTGATCCTTTTGAGAATCGGACTACACTGTCTGCACTGTATTTTTTATTTAAATGAACCAGCAAACAGAATTTTGCACTGCAGTACAGATTGCTGTGGGTTGTGCTGTATGTTTTTGATTCACTAAGAAGAACCGGCTCATAAGAGTCATTTGTACTGCAGTCAGGCTGCTTTGGTTGCGCTGTATTTTGTGATTCGTTAAAAAGAACCGGCTCATAAGAGTCAATAGCTTTCACTAGTCAAGCTGCGTTTGTGTTGCCCGATTATTTTGTGATTCGTTAAAAAGGAAGCCGCGCTCAATAAAGGTCATGGTGTTGGTGTATTATGCGTCAGACTGCTTTGCGGTCTGCGCTGTATTTTGTGATTCTTAGGGATTTAAAACTGAACAGGCTTCATACGAGGTCATTCCTGATAGCTGACATAGTCAAGACAGTCGTGAAGGATTGAGCTAGAGTATTTTTGATTCGAGTTAAAAAGAATCCGGATCATAAGAGTCATGTGTACTGCGTACAAGAGTTACGAGATGACATTTGGGTTGAGCTGATAATTTTGTGAGTCATGAATACAAAGAATCAGGCTAATAATGAGGCCGTCAATTGACTGTGACGGCAGTCAGGATGCTTTGGTTGCGATGTATTGTGGGATTCAATGAAATTAAGAGACTCCGGCTATCGCTTAAGATGATGTCATTTGTAGGCAGAAGACGGCTTTGGTTGGCCCGCATGATTTTGTGATTCATGAAAAAGACGGATCATAAGAGTCATGTGTACGGCAGGCAGAGCTGCTTTGGTTTGCGCTGGATTTTGTGATGCATGAAAAGAAGAACCGAGTCTTTCATTAAAGAGGTCATTGTGTAGACTGCTCAACGATCATGTGCGGCAATTTGTGTATTGCGCTGTATTTTGTGATTATTCAAAAGAACCGGATCATACGAGTCATTTGTAACGATCAGTCCAGAATTGCATGATCACAACAATCTGTTTCAATAGGAAATGACGTCAAATACAGGGGAAAGTGAATCTTGCCAAAACGTCTATGGGCATTTCAAATGTGGATATAGAATATCAGTAAAAAAAAAAGGAAGTTTTTAACAGTCTCATAAAGTCTCTCTTCTGGTAGGTGTCCTTGTTTAGCCATTTTTTTTTACCCACCCCCCCAGACCCACACCCCCCCCCCCCCTTTCCCAAACTCATTCTTGGGGTATGCTTGTAATTTATGTTCTAGAACAAAATGTGGAAATATATCCAAATAATAAACACAGACCTTATTTTACTCATAAATCATAAACCAGCGTTCTAAAAAACCCATAACTTAAAATTTTCTTTCGGGTTTTACGACTAAACTGAATAGCTGGATTCTATGTTATCATGAGATATGAGAGATATTTTTTCTCTTGCTTTTAGAGTGCAGCTTGTGACCAGTTACATTTTTCTAGTGAAGCAGTAGAAATGATAAAACACTGTTCAAGGCTGCTTTTGTGTGCATTTCAAATATTTATGCAGCTTGCATTGACTAATACATATTCTTCTTATGTGTCATTCTAGTTTAAACCATCCATCACTGCAACAAAATTTCCATAATGGCTTTGGTGCGTGCAATGTTCCAGCTGTGAATGTATTAAAGACCTGCATTCCTAATACATCTCCCATTGAGATGAAAATGAAAAGGCACTATGTTGCTTAAGGGAAGAAACATTCTACCTCATATATTTGTTTGAACATGAACAGAGGGGGTTGTCAATACCAAATGACAATAACTGCATACAGCGTGTTTGTGGCAAGTGTTTGCAATATATTTGAATGCATGTGATGTATTAGTTTTAGAGTTTATTTAACTTTGCATAACTACTGCCCTTGCGTTAACTGCACAAACTGTAGAGATGATGTAGTGAATTATCATAGTTGATAGTTTCCATAGTTCATGTTAAGACATCACGGTTTTAAAATACAGTTGTGTTGAAAACTTAAATTCACTATCATTTCCCATATACGCTAGCTTCTGTTTCCTTTTCCTTTTTTTCCATTGTTTTTCAACTTGGCAATCGCACTTTCTCATACTGAGGTGGCTAAAATTAAGAGTCCTTTGGGCAATGAGAGAGGTGCATCAAAGGCGCATGTGCTCTCACATTCCATGCTCACAGTGTTCATCAGCTTCCTCCATGGACCGCCGCTGGTCTCTGCAAGTTTGATTTTGGAATCACCATACTAAACTTACCCATGTATGGATCCTATTTCAAGCAATGGACAGCTTTGCAGTGCTGTGAACATAACTTTCATATCCAACAAAATGAACCTTGCTGAGTCTTTTACAACTCAGCTACAAGTGTCACATTTATGAGACAAATAAAAAAATTCTGGTAACATGCAGGATAACCATTACTTGTGTAGCTTTTTTAAATATAGGGGAAGATGGGGGAAGATGCCCTCTTAAAAACTATAATTTTTTACAAATCTAAAAACACTGATGTGCACAAATCCCTCATTAACAAATAGACACAAAAAGCTTTGATATTCAACAAAATACAATGTCAAAGATCACTATTTTCTATTTTCCAAAAAGTGTAATGGTAATTTCCAATTGCATTGACTAAATGTTTGCAGACCTACTTCATGTTCATGACTACATTATCATTTATTTTGGGATAATGTAGGCCTACTCTCAGCTGGCCATTATCATAAAATGTATTTTGCGACAATTAACTGTTGACTGTATTCTTCACATATCATAAGCCCAAATGTATCTACTTGCAGGCTGAACTAAAACAATGGCAAAACTGTAAAGGATTATAATTAGCATTTACATCTGCTGTCTCGTGGCATTAAGTCTTAAGTCTACAGTGCTTGTCACATCTTCAAAAACCTATAAGGCAGTAATATTGTGTAAGAAGCATAAATAGTGGCATTTGACTCCTGTCAGCTTAGTTTATTGAGCAGCACACAAGCTCTCATTAAACTAAAGGAAGTGCTGCGACTCCTGCAGAGAAGCGTTTTGTTTACACTGTACCAGGCTTCTAATTAAAGTTTTTTTTAATGAGAATTTGACCTATGATCTTCCACATAAATCCATTTTTACAGTCAGTGACCGGAAAAATATTAACCATGTTATTGTATCGAGTCTGTAGGCTTGCCACAGCACAACAGTTTGCAATGATTAGCCCACACTGTTTTCTACCACGTTAGGTATTTTCAATATCTTCATAGAAATTATATAACAGTTAGATGCAGTTATCTAATTATTTATATATTATTTATGGCTGGCATATCACAGACATGTTGATATTTAGAACAAAAGCATGATTGTGAGTGTGATACTGAAAAGTGGGGGGAAAGGGACTGTGTTTGTGGTATAGCCCTTAGGAAAAAAAAACTTATATAAATGACCTGTGCCCTGCTCCAGAACTTTAGCATTTCTCTAAGTTATATTTCAGGTCAGAAGGTGCAGGGACACAGGGACATATTTTCTATTTATAGCACATCCTTCCTTTTAATGCACTGAAAATGAGGTTCCTGTAATATTATTTCTCACACTATCTTTTTCTGTCTATCTTTATAATTCTTTCTTTCTTTTTACAGTAACATCAAAGAGTTTCCATGTAAGACCCGGGTTGTTCTGCAGAATTAAAATTTTTGTTG